>QANY01003688.1:1578919-1814491 GCA_003255025.1 Datisca glomerata
GGGGGGGGGGGGGGGGGGTCGCTCTTTTAAGAAAAATAAGCGAAATATGACCATTACTAATAGTCTAATCAATACATCTACAGAGAGAATAAAAAATAATAATAAAAAGATAGGGAGAGATAGAATTAACTTGTCTTAGTTCCCTACTAGGAGAAATGTTAATCTTAGGCTCACCATTTAAGTTTGTCTCATAGCTGACAGTAGGGACACAAATCATTATCCATTTAACAAATTTAGGATCAAAACCCATCTTTAACAATAAACACTTAAATTCCAATTGACCCTATTAAAAGCCTTAAACATGTCAATTTTAAGAATAACAATATCATTATTGCCTTTCGTTTTTCTTTTTCAAATGGTAGAAAATCTCTTGGGCAATTAAAGAGTTATGCGGAATATGTTTTCAATTAATAAAAGCCCCTTGAGTTTAAGAAATAAATTCACTAAAAAAATCCTTAATCTGTTAGCTAGAATTTTAGAAATGATTTTATAAGAAAAATTACAAAGGGCATTAGGCCTAAAGTGAGCAGGAGATTCAGGTTGCTGAACTTTGAGAATCAGAATGATATGTGTTTCATTCATAGATCTAGGAGGATAGAAATTATTGAAAAAATCTAAAACAACCTTATATATAAACACCATGACCAATGATATTCTAGTGTTTTTTATAAAAGAAACCAGGCAAGTCATCTGGGTCAGGAGCTTTATCAGCTCCCAACCCAAAAACAACTCCTTTAACTTCCACAAAAGAAACATGAGAGATAAGGCATCATTAGTATTCTTAGAAATCAAAGAATTAACACAGTTTAGAACCCAATCCATATCTGAAGAAGGTTCATCATTAAAATTATCATGAAAGAAAGAATGAATAATGTCAATAATACCATTTTCATCATTATGCCAAACACCATTAGCATCTTTAGACTAACAATACTACTGACCAACCTTCTTCTAATTACGGATTTATGAAAAAAAAGTGGTATTATAATCCCCATATTTAAGCCAATTAAGTCTAGATATTTAGCCAAAATAAATTTCCTCTTGCTTCCAAATCGTATTAATATTAGAAGAAATAGCAATTTTATGAATTCTGTCTTCTTCCAAATTCTCATTTAAAAGAGCCGTATCCTTTTTAAGTGGGCTAACTTTAAGATTAGGATTATCCCTTAAGCATATAGACCAACTCTTCAACTCAGATCTGTAATTTTTAAGCTTATTAATAAGATTATCCATCCCACTCTAGACTTAGAATTAAGCCAGCCCTTAGTAGAAACAAAAACATAGGATATGACCATTTAGTCTCAAATTTAAATCTCATAGCCATTTTAGCTCTATTATTATCAAGAGACAAAATAATCATATTATGATAAGACCCTATGTTAAGGGGGATATGGACCTCAATATGAGGAAAAAAAATCAAGACGTTTACTATTAACAAGAACTCTATCCAATCTCTTGGATAAAGTTAGAATCTTACCTCCCTAGCTGTAGGGAAATCAAACCCCATTGCCGCCACTTTTTTCATGACTACTAAGAAGATCATTGAAGTCACCAGCAATAATCTAGGGGACAGAACTCCCCTGATTAGTTTTAACCAATCTATAATATTGGAGCCATCTATCCTTTTTATCCCTACAACCATAAAAAAAATGTAATTCTCCCCCAGTCTTTAATGTTCATATCAATCTCATTATTAGTATTACAAATACTGTTAACAAGAATATTACTATTCCAACACCAAATCATACCACCAGAAAGACTTATAGGATCCACAATATGAGAGAAGTCAAATTTCCATTTTTAATAAAAAATTTAGCCTTATTACTCTTAGTTTTAGTTTCTAACAGGATAAACACATTTGGTTTAAAATGGGTAATAACATCTTTAAGTGCAAGAATTGTCAGGTTATTATCCAAATCTTGACAGTTCCACATGAGGATGCTCATGGCTCCTATGATGGCTTTAACAGGTAAGCCATCATAACCCATCAAGAATAAAATCTATAACATCACAATTAACATTTTCAAGCACATTATCATTATTATTTCTCATAGAATCTTCCATAGAATCACTTCTAGGCCTCTTATGCCTACAAACAGCAGCAAGATCATAAAATGCCCATGCTCAGGCATGACCAGTCCACGTTGCAACCCATTCTCAGACTGACAACCTCTACAATAAGCAAGTGAATGTTGGTATGCAATTAATTGTCTGAAGCTTTTGAGTCTCAGGGCTTCTTATATCCTTCTCTAGATCTCAGAAGATCCACACTCCTATTGATCGATTTTTCTCCTATAGTTCCTACTCTCTTGACTTGAGCACAAGTCTTTCAAAAATAGAAAAAATCATGGAAGTGGACTCTATTAAGATAAAGTAAAATCTGATGAGAATCGGAAACGAGCTATGTTAGACAAAAGAAAATGGATGCTCTTCAAAAGAATGAGACATGGGATCTTGTCTTTCCACCACTTGACAAAAAGATTGTTGGGTCAATGTGGGCTTATAAGATGATCAAATACAGGTAAGATTGTTTTTTTTTTTAATATAGAGGTACAAAAGGCTTATAGCAAAAGGCTTTTCTCACGAGGAAGAAAGCTCGCCTGGTTGCTCAAGGTCTCTAGGAACATCAATATTAATAATAAAGTTAATATAATTAACAGAAGAATTCCCACGTTTATTTATCCTAGGAGACACTAAAGAAGTGTCAGATTGAGAAGGATAAGAGTTGTTACCCACTTGATCTGGTGCCCTTAAAATATTAAGATTCTTACCGGATTTCTGGGCAGAATTATGTAATATTTTGATATTTGAGTTTTGTAGCATTAACCTCTGGAGATTTCTTAGAAAATTTTGATCTTTTTGTTGCTAAAAATTGCAAGGAACATCCTTTGCTTAAGAAGCATTCAGATCTGGATTGTCTTTAGCAAAACAGAGTCTGATTTTCGTAGGAGTCTTTAGGTTGCATGCATTCATCCCTAAGGTAGTCATCATAAAGATAGTCTTCCCCAATTTTCCCTTCCTACCTCAGAATACATGATCTAAGATCATGGCTAATAGCTCCATATAAAAAGCAGAAATCTGGGAGTCTTTCAAATTTAAAATCCACCCAGATAGGATTATCATTTTTCCTTTTAACCCAGACTCTAGGAATAAGGGTCTTGTTGAGATCAAAAGAGATTCTTACCCTGACTGACTAGCAAGAGCACCTCTAAGAGTATGGTCATTAACCTCCATAATATTTCCCACCATAGATGCCAGCCTTATAGTAATTTGCTCGGTGACCCAGTCTAGAGGCAAGTCTTGAATCTGAATCCACAAAGGGCAGCTATCAGAACTGAATCACAGACCTAAGAACTAGCTCAAACTCTTTATATAATTAGCAAACTTTCATTGTAACTCCAAGGGCTTTTAGCTTCGATTCTTCTAACATCTTTTATGTTCTTGATTTTGAAAAAAAAGTATTATTTTCCTGAACTTTGATGTCCATATGGTCTTCGATATTCCAGCTTTTCCTCAAAACATTGGACATATCATTAAAGTTGATCGACTTGTCTGAGATAATTTTACCAATGAGCTAGGTTTCTTGAATCTGATTTCTTTCTTGCAGGAGGTCATCAAGGTCAAGCAGGTTCTCAAAACCATTACACGTCATCCATGGGAACCCAAAAATGATCAGCAAAAGGAAAAAATAAACTCAAAAGAGAAATCTGCTAAGAGAGACACAGTAAGGGCGAAAAGAAGGAAGAGAAAGGAAAGAGCCGAGGAAGAGGGACGAGGAAGAGGGGGAAGAGCCAAGGGAGAGGGACGAGAAGAGAGATGAAAGGAAGAGAGACGAGGACGAGCTAAAACTTTCTTGGAGAAAAGCAAGAAAGGCTAGAGGACGGTTTTGTTACACTACTGTTGTTGATATGGAGTATGACCAACATTTTTTTTTTGCCATTAGAAATCCATAACCTTTATAAAATCTTCAACTCAATTTTAGCAAGAATGACCCTATTATAAAAAAAATGACACTTCAAAAATATTAGATGTAAATATAACTCTTTTATTGAATATTATAGTGGGTGAAATATTAAATTTAAAAAGTACTATCATTATATCTTATACAAACTAACTCATGTCAAATTTAAAAATGATCATTATCGTATATAAAAATTATAAGAATCATTCTTGCATTTAAAACTTTAAAAGGGACTGTTCAAGTCGATTTGTGCAACAATAAATGTGTTCGACGATGTTGATTGGAAACATGCATACCACAAGTAAAGAAACCCAAAGAACGAGGGTAACTGGGGGTGGTAGTGTATCGCCTAAAGGCCTTTGATGCTTAAGTCAGAAGTCTGGTAGTATTTGGACATAGATTCTTTATATTAATTTTCACTTACTTCTTTCTCGGGTGGGAGGGGTATTTATACATGAGGTCTGATGAGGCGAAGCGTGCTGGAAAAGCTTGAGTGATGGAACGTTTGACTCCTATGGATGGGTAGGTGTGGTATTTAATGCCCTGATCTCCCAAGCTGACATAAAGGTGAGGGCCATTTAATATTGATGTACTCCGAGCTGATGTGAGTAGAGGTGAGGTGATAAGTTGGGGGCTGGTCTGACACGACATAATGGTGATCAGATCCACTAGGTACTCGACCCAATGGAGAGAGGCCACGTTGATGTTCACTTTCGACGGGTAATGCTAATGTTGACGTGATGGGTCTCTCGAGCTCTTTGGTTGATCTCCTTAACCTTGTTGTCTCTCCCGGCATTGGTCAGTGTGACCCGATAGTTTATGGGACAAGGAGGACATGTCGAGCTAGCTACCTTGCCTGTATGCTGAAGCTCTGATTCCTTTGATTGATGTAGTCTTGTGGCCCAGACACGCACCATCATCCCGACGTACCTCTAAATCCTATTTTTATGGGCATTTTTTGTCGGTTTCAATGTTCAAGTACAAAGGTTACCTATTTTGCTTCAAGGAAAGAAATATTTTTTTCAAAAATAGTCAATTTCACCTGAAAAATCAGGATACGATATCGCTGACCTCAAAGTTACCCATGATGTATAAATATACTATATTTCTTTACACATGGTATATTGTATAGACTCATAGTTTATATATATATATGCACATATACCAGTCTATAAAACTTTATAGGTTAAAAAATCGATCATTTATACAATTTTTTATTAATAATATGTTTACTTGTTAGATTTGGATTACAAATCATATAGATATGGATTTGTAATCCAAATCCAATGTTTATTAAAAATAAATTAAAAAATTTATGTGGGACTTCATAGTTTATTAATGGAAGGATATTATAGTAAATTTCTCTAATCTAACATAATCCAAATCATATAATCCAACATAATTTAAATTTATAATCAACATAATATTACAAATCATAAATCCAAATCTTGAATTCAAATATTTAATCCAAATGTTAAACATTCAATCTAAAAGTTTAGTAAATGTGTCCTAAATTTTCGTTGATTACAGTTTTTAACTGGACTATCTCGGAATTGACCCGTTTGCTTTATAGCATACTTTGTTATCACACATTGCACAATTGTTGGTCCAATGAATTTCATTAAACCCCACAAGTAAAAATCCACTCCACATTTTAAGTTAGTGATCTTTGTCTCATAGCATGCTTTGGTTTGTTTGAACGGTAGAGTTTCATGGTTTAGAGTTTAGGGTTTAGTTTATAAACTGATCGGAAAGTTTATGAATATGCAAACTAAAAAGGAAAGAAAGGAAGAGTAAAGTTAATGAGATTTTGTTAGGAACAAATATATTATGGTTAAAAAACTTTAGCAATAAATAAGGAGAAACTATTAACTATATATTCTTGTTTGATGTATATAACTAGTAAGTTAGGTGAAGCATTTAGCATACATATACAACATCACAAGACTACTACCTAACTCTAATTAAGTAACCATCTGAGTACTGTGTGGGGCAAATTGTTTGAAGGGTAACAAAACTTATATGTTGGAAGATTAGGTGAGGGAGAATGCCCTTGTGATCTTCAATCTCTTTACGGTGGACAAAAACATCCTGCACCCATTTTCAGTTAGTAAAAGACATAATCAGTGCGTCTAATTTTAAATTTTTTTAAAAGGGAAATTTTGAACTTACTCCCAAGGAACATCTCCGACCATCATCCAATCTCCTTCCTCGTCTTCATATGTCAACACATGACACTTCTGATGATCACTTTCTATATTCACTTCGTCCATCTCTTCACCCCCTGTTCATTAATAAAAAAGATTACACTACTTCCGTATAATTAATTGAACTAAAAAAGAAACAAGATCTGAGATGAGTAACGGTGCTTAACAGACGATGTTAGTGTTGAACATATGGTCAAGAGTCGTAATCAAGTCATGGTAATCTTGGTGAGCTAAGAGGTCAAGTTTTCTTCCTATTGGGATTCCTTCCATGTTAACCTTCACAAACAAGGTTGGGTTTTCGTTCAACTCGCCTCCATCTACTGCACTTAACTTGGTTGCTGTTGTCGTTGTTGATGGGTAACAATAATCCTCCATTTCCTGCGCTCTGTAAATATAGCTAATGATGTTAGAAACAGAGTGAAGTCAAAACAGTGTGTTAAAGAAATGAAAACATTGAAGAACTTACAAACCTGTGTGTAGAAGTTGAAAGGCTGAGACCAAGTCTAAGATCTGTGCTTTCAATGGAAGAGGAGGAAGAACTAGTAATAGTACCTCTGCCCATTTCTTTTAGAGTTTTACTTTAGACCGACCACCGAAGCATAGCCGCCACCTCTGCTTCTAATAAATAGGAGGAGAGACAGACAATGGAAGAGAGAGAGATGCATTGTTTTATGTAGTTGGTCAAAAGGACCTCAAATGTTGTTGACATAGCAGACATCAAATAAAGCGTGTCCATTGGGAACTCACTTGTGCTTTGTGATCTCATTTTGATTTGAAATATACTTGAAAAAAAACACAATGTAGTTGAGGTGCATGCTCTATGTTATTACTTGGGGAAACCAATCTTACTTTCAAATAATCTAAAACCAATTTGTCTGAAAAAGGGAGCGTAATTCACGTAATTAACTACTATCATTCCAATATGTTCTAACTTCACTAAAAAATTCTTCTTTACCAACCCGGCCTTCGCCGAACCATTTCTAACAGGAGAAAATTTCTAATACTCCTAGAATATCAGGAGCTCATTTACATAGTTTTTAACATGTTTATAATTTATTTAACTCATCATTCATCTCATCAATTAATTAAAATTAAAATGAAAAAAAAATATATGTTAAAAATTATCTGTAATACCGCTGAGCTTTCGATGCCTCAAGTAGTAGAAATTTTCTCCTTATAACAAAAACCGAAAAACATATTATAATATTTCTTAAACAAAACAACTGGTTAACTAAATGTGTTGTGTTTCTCTCTCTTTTATGTAGAGATCAGAATTTGTTTCTCTAAATTTCAAGATCGGTGTAATATAACCCCTTTGTCTAAATAACATTTTAATTTTATAATTAAGGATAAAATGACGTTGTTCTAGTGCCCTGTTAAATTATAAAGTAAACTCTTGAAACGACGTTTTCTTAAAAGAAAAAAACAGAAAATGTATTAACGGACTTTGCTTTATATTTGGTATTCAAATTGAACTTTCTCCAAATAAACTATGGAGGATCAACTTGAATTTTACCCAATAATTCATTTGCACACAGGTTATTAATGGACGGAATGAATAATTAATTATACGTTCAAATAATCTATGTTTCGGGATATGGGATATAGGGTGATGTATATATGAGTGATATAGTCTATACTAAGTATGCATGATAACGTGAGAGTTGATGATCAGAGGGTGAAGGATAAACAATCTTAGGCAGTCATCGGAAGGTGACAAATGCCTTTAAGACTCTAAGGTAGGTGAGAAACTCGAGGAGAAAACATTTCAGTGTTTAGTCTCGGGATTGATGAGAAGTGATTGACTCAATAATGGTGCTAGGAACTGATTTATATAGATGAGGTCAAGTGGGGACCACACACACGTCCATTTCAATTGCATGCAAATCGCGTGACCACGCTGAAAACATAATCACACACTAAAAACATGACACCATGCCTAAAATAAGTCACATCCTTAAAACGACGTAGCATAGGAAACTGTGACCGGGGTTCCCCCGTGACAACATTGGAAGCCGCATTCAGGGTTCCTCCTCATGGCGACATGGGGAGCCACTCTCGGGGTTCCCCTCAGGGTGGCATGGGAACTGCCTCTGAGGTTTCCCCTGGAGTGGTATGGGAAGTCTTGCCCGGGGTTCTTCCGTGGCGGCATGGAGAGCCACCCTCGGCGTGGCATGGATAGCTGCACCCAGGGTTCTCCCGGTGTGGCATAAATGATGCACTTCCAAAACTCATAAGGTGGATACATCCTTCAAAGAGATCTTTCTATCCTGGTGTAGTGAACCTTGTCCTAATCCTACCTTAACACAATCCTCAGATTGTTCTCAGGCAAGAAAAGACCTTCGAATCTTTATCACTAAACTCGAAGGTGAAGTACGAGATACACAATTTCATATACTGAGATCACCATATTTATAAAATAGGAGTGTCTGTTACATACATTATTTTATCATTATCATGCACCGATAAACGTTATTTCACGTAAGTGCCACATATGCCTATCTTTAGATGCCATGTGTTCTCTTTGATACGTTACTCTTAACGATGTGACTCACTATTTATATTAGCCCCATGTTCAAGGTTGAGGACACAACCATCAAGCTTGAACATATTTTCTGATTTGAGTGTTGCCCGTCTTTCGCACTTGTTCATGGAAAATACGTCTTTTTTGTCTCTTATAACTATGGACATCAAATCATAGAAATTTTGATCTGCCATAATTTACGAGGAGATGCATTTTTGGGGAAGACCCATGGTTTCATCGTACCTTGAACGAGGCGGAAGAGCCTCGTTCGAGGTTCCTGTCGACACCTCGTTTGAGGCGAGGTGTGTGACAACACCTCTAATGAAGCATGTGGGAATGCCTCGTTCAGAGGCGTGTGACAGCGCCTCGAACGAGGCACTGTGTCTCGTCCACCTTGGATGAGGCAACACTGCGTCTCGTCGTCCCTTGGACGAGACACCAGAGGGGGCATGGGAGAGCTCTCCTTCTCTATAAAGTCAGTCGGCTAGGGTCATTCTCTCAATTTCTTTTTCTTCTCTCTTTTTTTGTTTAAGCATATTTTTTTTATTTCACTTTGAAGTAAATGACCTCTAGAGAAATACTTACATTTTTCAAACATGCCACCCCGCCTGAATGTCCACCGAAACCTTGGTGAATGTCTGGCGTAACAACAATAAGAATAATTAAATCCATGGGTAAAAGTCTAGAGGCGATTGTGTCATCGTCATCCGTGCTATTGATGGAAAATGAAATGGTCAAAAATTGTGAAGTCCTCGAAGCTGATTCAATCCTATTACTATGGCTAACCCGCGATGACTTCCATTCATCATACATTATGATGATGGTCACACCAAGCCCACGGTGGGTTAGCCTGATTGGTGTGAATACATTCTATCTAAACAAACATATATTGTAACTTCATGGGAGGCCGAAATATATGAAGCTTTAAAATTTGTTCGTGTCTCAACATATGCATCTGCTCGTCCGTGATTGATACTTTAGTGATACGTTGGAGTAGGCAAACTCACCTTTTTATTGTCTGAAAAAGGGATCGTAGTTCACATAATTAACTACTATCATTCCAATATGTTCTAACTTCACTAAAACCCAACCTCCGCCAAAACAACTGGTTGACTAAATGTGTTGTGTTTCTATATCTTCTCTGTAGATATCAGAATTTGTTTATCTAAATTTCAAGATCGGTGTAATATAACCCTTTGCCTAATTCACATTTTAATTTTATTATTAAGGATAAAATGACACTGTTCTAGTGCCCTGTTAAATTATAAAGTAAACTCTTGAAATGACCTTTTCTTAAAAGGAAAAAAACAGAAAATGTATTAACGGACTTTGCTTTAGATTTGGTGTTCAAATTGAACTTTCTCCAAATAAACTATGGAGGATCAATTTGAATTTTACTCAAGAATTTTTTGCACCCATGTTATTAATTGAGGGGATCAATAATTAATTATACGTTCAAATAATCTGAAAACCAATTTGTCTTAAAAAACAGGGAGCCTAATTCACGTAATCAATTACCATCATTCCAATATGTTCTAACTTCACTTAGAAATTTATCTTTATTGCCCCAGCCTCCACCGAATCATCTAGAATAGAAAACGATAAACATATTCTAATATTTTTTAAAGAAAACAATTGGTTAACTAAATGTTATATCAAAAGCAGGAATAAAGAATAACAAAATTAAATTTTGACGTGATTCAGTGATTCAGTTAATTGTCTGTGTTCACAGTTATCTCATTAACGTCGTCGCATTACATATTTAATATTGACACAACCACATAACTCAAATCTCATTATACCGAATTTAAACTCAACACATTTACATTCACAAACCGTACTTGGGAGATTATAACTAGCTTAGACAAAAGTGAAAACTTCTCGATCGGACTATATGCAACCCAATAGTTTGGAAATTATCTTTAGCATGGGTAAAGTCTTTTGACAAGCCTCTCAATCATTGGGTATCCCTCCTGGAATAGAGTAATCTCTCACATCATAAATGAACATGTATAAAATCTTCGTCAAGCCATGTGTACAGAGGAAAACCAATCAGAAGAGAATGTGAAGACTGCCATCGTGGTAGAACGGGAAAAGTTAAATCAAGATCGTAGGTTTGATCCGATGGTTAGAGTAGATTTAGTAGCTAAAGCTAATGAATATGGTGATGCCTCCATGAATTTAATGATAATTCTACTCTTAGAGCTATTTAATTAGATTCTGTAAATCAAGAAAAGGCCTATAAATAAAGGTTAGTTAAAAACATATTAATTCAAAACAAACCAAGCAAAAATTGTTAGTACTATCTTTATTATCTTTCTCTTCTCTCTCTTCTCATTATTTTTTTAGTGTGAGGAAAAAATCTTTTATATTTTGATGCTTTCATTGAGAGAGAGGAGAAAGTCTCGAGAGAAACCATTCCAAAACTCAACGATGCCTAGATTTAGATCAAACACTGCCTTCAACGAGGGAAACATAACTGGGAACGAGGGTGATCACGTCGATCAACCCATTCCACCTGTCGAGATGCTATAGACGATCCTGACTAGGATGAAGGAGATGGAGCAGCGGAATGCTGAGACGCTATGCAATGCATGGTAAATGGTGCAAGATCAGATCAACGCGCTACAACGAGATTTAGCATAGACACGTGCATAGGTTGTTAGTCAATGAACCAACAATGGAGAACGCGAAAAATATTCAGAAGGAGATGGACAAATGCTAGATGGGAAGATAACGAGAACAACAAGAACATGCATTACGAAGACGAGGAAATCCAATTCCAACTTCATAAAAAAGATAACGAGAGAAGCTCATCTGCCAAAAGTCATAACGGAAGAAGCTGTAGAGGAGATGTTGGAGAAAAAAATGATGGAGATGAGAAACTTGGGGAGTACAGGAAAGGTCGATCTTGAATCGCTCACCCGAACTCCACTGAATCCGGAGATCTTGACGGTCCCAATACCAAAAAAATTCATGGCACCTAAATTCAAATGTTATAGAGGAAAGTTTGATTCAGTGGATCATCTTAGATGGTTCAAACAAGTTATGGAGTAAAATCAACACGAGTATGCGTTGATCTGCATAATGTTCCCTACCAGTCTAGACGAGACTACTTTGAAATGGTATCATTCTCTTCCCGCACACTCAATTACTAACTTTACTGTCATGTCTTCTATCTTTTTAGAGTAGTACTCTACCTACCGTGCGGTGATGGAGGATACAGAGTACCTCCTGACTATCACACCAAAAAGGGAGAATCCCTACGAGAATATTATCATAGATTCAAGGGGAGATGACCAAGGTGGAAAACTACGATGATCGAGTTACCAGACTGGCTTTCAGATGAGGGTTGGATCCAAACTCACCCCTCTTTTAGGATTTGTCAAAGGTGAAATCGTTAACTATGGCTGAGACATTCCAGTGGGCTCAAACCTACATCACATTAGAAGAAGAAAAGAAAAACTTGTTGAAGCTACCGGAACGGAGGAATGGGGAATCACAAAAAGGAGAACAGAGTTCTAGAACCGACAGGAAGAGGACGCAGAGAACGAAAAAAGGATGTCGAACGGGGTGATAGTAAGCGAGATAGGGCTGAGAGCTAAAGGAGACATGCTGATGAAGTCCATCGCAGAGATAAGGTCTATACACCTCTCACGGTGTCAATAAATCAGGTTCTCGACATGATCAAGGATAAGCCTTAGTTCAAAAGGCCGGCTCCATCTACAAAGGAACCACATTATAAAGACAAAAACAAGTACTGCTCTTACCATAGGAGCAATGAGCATTACAAGAAAGATTGTTATCAACTTAAAGATTACATTGAAGGACTGGTCAAAGACAAATACCTTTATCAGTTTGTGAAAAAATAAGAGCGAAAACAGGAAAATGAAAAGGAAACTCGTGATGGAGTGAAAGGAGATAACGGGAAACAACATCTCCGGATTGTCGATACGATTATTGCATTGACTGAACAAGAAGGAACCACCAAGAATGAGAGGAAAGTATACTATAAGAAGTCCATGTTAGAGGAAAGCTAGGAGAAAGGAAGCTCTTTGAGTGACAACGTGAATCTCCTGTTGATATTCGATGACTTGAATTTGGAGCACGACAAGCATCATAATGACACCTTGATTATTTCGATACAAGTTGGCAACTGCTTATTGAGGAGGGTACTAATTGACGACGGGAGTGCTATTAACATTTTACATTGCTATACACTTGAGAAGATGTCCATGGGGGATCAACAGCTGTGGGGATTGTCGCAACCACTGGTAGGCTTTAATGTGGTTGTTAGCTACTCTGAAGGAATTATTGTTCTCCCTCTAAATATAGAACCCTTGAACTATCTTATGGAATTTGTGGTATTAAACACTTCTTGCATATGCAATGCTATCTTGGGGAGGACTTGGTTGCACAAGATGGGAGCCTTACCTTCTACCTTTTACCAAGTGTTAAAATATTTATCTCTAGAGGGAATGAAAACCATAAAGGGAAATCAAGTTGTTGCCCTACTTGTGCTATAATTGCACTAGAATCCGCCAGAAAAATGACAACGGAAAAGAAGGTGGAAGAGGAGGTAGTAATTATGGAACAATAGCAATCACAGAAAGACGAGCAGGTGGCTCTGAGGTATGAAGCAGAAGACGAGACTAAACTTATCTGCCTAGACGATGAAAACCAAAAGGCAACCAACATTGAGGTCCACTTTGAGTACACAGAAAAAGAAATATTGATGGCTTTTTTACGAAGGAACAAAGTCATTTTTCAAATATGGCATAAGAGATGACATGTATTCTCGAAAAAAAGATGCCATAAATTGGATACGGATCTCACTGTCAAATCAGTAAAGCATGAAAGTTGAGTTTCATCTAGAATGGAACCAATTAAAAAAGAACTACTGAAACCTTTTAATGCAATGCTATCTTGGGGAGGACTGCCCGAATGATGAATACCCATTGCTGAGAATAGACCAAATGATGGATGCTACATCAGGACATAAACTCCTCAATTTCATAGACGCGTTCTCCAGATATAACCAGGTGAAAATATTCCAACCTGGTCAGGAAAACCTCATAACAGAAAAATGTATTTTTTATTATAAGGTAATGTCGTTTGGATTAAAAAATGCATGTGCCACTTATCAGGGACTTGTGATCAAGATTTTCCAAAAATAGATTAGAAAAATCATGGAAGTTTATATGGACGACATGCTGGTGAAGAGTTGTAAATAGGAAGACCAAATAAGAGATCTTGATAAGGCCTTCTCAATCTTAAGAGAAAGCTTGATGAAGTTGAATCTAGAGAAATGCACTTTCAGTATAGCAACAGGAAAGTTCTTGGGTCATCTGATCACACAACGGGGAATTAAGGTTAACTCAGATCAAGTGAAGGCCATTAGGTAGATGAAGTCCCCTAGAAATTAAAAGGAGATACATGGCATAATATGGAGGTTGGCAGCTCTAAATATATTCCTCTCAAGGTTAACGGATAAGTGCAAGTCCTTCTTTTCAAAGTTGAGAAAAAATTTCATCAACGGCTAGGATGGAGAGTGTGAAGTGGCCTTTAACATAATCAAACAATACTTATCAACTCCTTCATTGTTATCAAAACCAACACTTGGCGAGCAACTACTTCTGTATGTAGTCATATCAAAGACGACTGTTAGCGTTGTTCTTATCAAAGAGGAAGAAATGAAGCAAAGTCCACGTATTTTGTAAGTAAGAGTCTAGTGGTAGCTGAAACCTGATACAATAGAATGGAGAAATTAGTATTGGACGTTGTAACAGCTGCGAGGAAGTTGAGGCCTTACTTCCAAGCACATAGCATAAAAGTTTTGACAGAGTCATCGATCACGAGCTTACTACACTCACCTGAAGTCAGTGAGAGAATGGTAAAGTGGGCAATAGAGTCTGGCCAATATGAAATCCATTATGAGCTGCAAACATCGACTAAGTGGAAAGTCATGGCTGACTTCGTACCGGACTTCACAAGCGATGAAAGGGAAGTCGACAACGGACCACAAAAATTGAAAAAGAAAATGGGACTTGTGAGTTGTACGTTGATGGAGCCTCAAATAATAAAGGGGTCGGAGCGGGAATAGTGCTACATACACCATTTTAAGAAACACTGGAGCACTCCATCTCTTTTGGCTTCGACGCCTTGAATAATGAAGTAGAGTGCAAAGCCTTGATAGCATGCATCTCTTTGCTATGGGAATTTGAGGTAATGGATGTAAAAATATTTTATGATTCAATGCTAATCGTGAAACAGGATAAGTGGGAATTCACAACGAAAGATGAAAGAATGATCAGTTACTTACAAAGAGCAAATGAGTTACTAAGTCTGTTGAAAAGCTACAAGATTCATCAGATCCCAAGAATATAAAATGGACACATTGATGCTTTAGAAAACTTGGGATCCTCGTTACAATTCCCGCACAAAAGAATGTACCAGTAGAATTTTTTGAGAAGCCAAGTATTTTGCTCCCATCGAAGGAAGTAGCATATGTGGAAGTAGAGAGAGAACCATGCTTGCAAGATGACATAATTCATTACTTAGAAGACGGGGTGTTACGTGATGACAAACTTCATGCAAGGAAAGTACAATAGTAAAGTGTCAGGTGCTCTTTAATTAATGGGTTATTGTATAAAAGATCTTTTTCAGGTCGATACTTGAAGTGTCTACAGGAAAAGGAAGCACAATATGTGTATTTCGTAAGTAAAAGTCTAGTGGCAGCCAAAACATGATACAAGAGAATGGATAAATTAGTATTAGCCGTTGTGACAGCTGCGAGGAAGTTGAGGCTTTACTTCTAAGCACATAGCATAAAAGTTTTGACAGAGTCACCGATAAGGAGCCTGTTACACTTAACTGAAGTCAGAAGGAGAATGGTAAAGTGGGCAATAGAGTTTGGCTAATATGAAATCCATTATGAGCTGAGAACATCGACTAAAGGGCAAGTTTTGGCTGACTTCGTAGTAGACTTCACCAATGATGAAAGGGAAGTCGACAACGGACCATAGATTGAAAAGGAAAACGGGACCTAGGAGCTGTATGTTGATGGAGCCTCAAATAATAAAGGGGTCGGAGTGGGAATAGTGCTATAGACCCCGTTCCGAGAAACACTGGAGCACTCCATCTCTTTGGACTTCAACGCCTTGAATAATGAAGCAGAGTACAAAGCCTTGATAGCATGCATCTCTTTGCTATGGGAATTTGAGGTAATGGATGTAAAAATATTTTATGATTCGATACTAATCGTGAAACATGATACGTGGGAATTCACGGCGAAAGATGAAAGAATGATCAGTTACTTACAACGAGCAAATGAGTAGTCTGTTGAAAAGCTACAAGATTCATTAGATCCCATGAATTTAAAATGGACATGCTGATGCTTTAGAAAACTTTGGATCCTTGTTACAATTCCTGCACAAAAGAAATGTACCAGTAGAATTTTTTGAGAAACCAAGTATTTTGCTCCCGTTGAAGAAAATAGCATATATGGAAGTATAGAGGAAACCGTGCTGGCAATATGGCGTAATTCATTACTTAGAAGACAGGGTGTTACCTGATGACAAGCCTATGCAAGGAAAGTCTGATAGTAAAATGCCTAGTACTCCTTAATTAATGGGTTATTGTGTAAAAGATATTTTTCAGGTCGATACTTGAAGTGTCTACAGGAAAAGGAAGCACAATATATGTTAGCCGAGATCCACAAAGGGATATGAATGAATCATACTCGGGGGTAAATCATTAGCTCATAAAGTGTTGAATGAATGGTATTACTGGGCCAAAATACACCAAGACGCCAAGCGGTATGTAAGAAATTGTGACATGTGTCAACGTTTTACTCCCGTAGCTAAGATGGCTCCTGAAGAACTCAACACAGTGGCAATCCCATGGCCGTTCATGCAGTGGGCACTTGATATTATTGGACCATTTCCATGGCACCAGCTCAAAAACACTTTGTTTTTCATGGCAACAGACTACTTTACTAAGTGGATTAAAGCTAAAGCTTTCGCAAGGATTCACAAAGAAGAAGTAAAAGGTTTGTCGAAAAATTTAATATGCGGATATGAGATTCCGTGAATTCTCATTTCTGTTAACGAACTTCAGTTTACGGGGAAGATAGTGAAAACCTTCTATGAATACCTAAAATTTTTTAATCGATTGTCTATGCCATATTATCCACAAGGGAACGAACAAGCTAAAACGTCCAACCGTATTATGCTTGAGAGCGTGAAGAAACAATTGGAATCAATTAAAGAAAAGTGGGTAGAAGAATTACTAGCGGTACTGTGGGCATACAGGACCACCCCCAGGGAAGCAACAGGCGAAACACCTTTTGCTTTGGCACATAGAACGAGAACAATAATACCAGTTGAAATTGGAAGCCCAACTACAAAATTAGAATTAAATGAGCAACAAATGAAGAACTTCTAAAGAAAAATCTTATATGTTGGAGGAAAGAAGAGAAGCGAATATGATCCAGATGGCCCACTATAATTAGAAAAGAAAAGCATACCTTCCAAAGAAGAGTTAGAAGAAGAAAATTCTAGAAAGGGTATCTAGTTTTGAATAAATTCTTCCAAACAAAAGGAAAATTCGAACCAACCTGGGAAGGTGAATACATTGTCAAAAGAATTGGTGGTTGTGAATACTATTACTTGGCAACAGAAGAAGGGGAGGAACTAGCAAAGTCGTGGAACATTGTCCATCTAAAAAAGTAATTTGTTTAAATTATAAATGTTTTATAGAAAATTTTCCCGTGATCTTTTTCCTGTAAGGAATTTCCACGTAAAATATTCGTTGTCAACTCTCTCTCTTTTCTCCAAGAAAACAAAACAAGGGTCGGCGGTCCTTTGACATAAGTCCTTGGGAGTGAGCAAAAACTTCTCTAAAAAATGGGCAAAATAAAATAAGGGTCGGCGATCCTTTTGCCTAAGTCTTCTAGAATGGGCAATTTGTAAATCCCTATTAGAAATGTGTAAAAAATGAGGGTTGACGGTCCTTTGGCCTAAGTCCTTGGGAGTGGCAAAAACATTCTATTAAAAATGAACAAAACAAGTAAGTGCCCAAGTCTATGGAAGGGGACAACACATAAGCCATGTTCTCATAAGGAAACGAGGGCATATGTTTTCTAAAGGTAAAACGGGGCTAAGGATTGACAAAACATTTTCTGAGAAATGTGCAAAACAAAATAAGGGTCGTCGGACTTTAGGCTGAGCAGGAAATTTGTAAGTCCTTTCATAAATGTGTAAGAAATGAGGGCCGACAGTCCTTTGGCCTAAGTCCTTGGGAGCGGGCAAAACCTTCTCTCAAAATGAACAAAACAAACAAGAGCCCAAGTCTATGGAAGCGGACAACTCATAAGCCCTATTCTCATAAGGAAACGAGGGCACACGTATTCTAAAAGTAAAACGGGGCCAAGGATTGACAACAATTTCGTTTCAAGATAGCACAAAGGACATCCGATTCTTGAGAAAAGACTTAGAGGAAAAAATCAAACTCCTTAGGAACGGATCATAAAGAGAGCAGACAAGCCAACATATCCTACTTTAAACCACTATAAGTTCTACAATGGGTAACATTAGCAAATTTTCTAAGCTATAGCTTAAATTGTTGCAAGTTCTTTAGTTGTAAGATACATTTAGTATTAGAAAAAGATTAAGGCAAACAAAAGACAAAGTTCTCATTAACTGAAACTAGAAGTGAAAAAGTTACATATAAAAAAGGCAAACCAAAAGAAAATGCAGGGAAATAGAAAAGAAGCTTATGGAGCCACCATCTCCTCTTCAACAAAAGCTCATGCCGTAGCATTTCCCGTGGTCCCAATAGGATCGATAGTGGCCACGGGCTCAGGAGAATCGATCGTAACATCTTCAGTGGAGACATTCATTTCAGCCTGAGTGGAAGGAGTTGTCAACCAAGGGCATCTTCGGGGGAAGGTTCTCCAAGCCATCTTTATAGCCTAGGCTATAAACCATTTGTTTAGATTCCTCAAACAAGGCTTGAAACGCTTTCCTCTCCTTTTCCTCTACTTGGGCATGAACTAACTCAACTACGACCAAAGATTCCTCCGCGGTCTTCAAAGACTCATCAAGCTTCCAACGTTACTTCACTACCGTAGCCATATCTTGGGCCAACCTTTCCACGGTTTCCTAAAGATCAACCTCGCTCCTTTTTAGATTATCGTTTCCGGCTTTGAGACGGTCACGAACACCATGACACTCAACAACTTCTTTCTTCAGGGTGAACGTAGTATGTTCACAAGACAAATAAATTATCTTGAGAAGCGTTGTGGTGGCAACAACCTGAAAAGAAAAGACAGATGAAAAGTTGAGTAAGAACGAACAAGTAAACAGGTCGCAAACGCATCAATTTCAGACTGAATTCCCCATAGTATAATATGAGCAGATCGATGGTCGTTCAAGAAACTGACATCATTAGGAATGAGGGGAGCACTGGAATACCTTTTCCTTTCCAAAGGGAAACCTCTTCAGTCTCCCTTGAGGATTGGAAGCGGAAGCGAGGATTGGCACTTGTTATGTTGAAGGCGGGGGAAGAGCTAGAGAGCTCTAAAGGAACCTCACCCTCAGATTGAGGAACAAGAGAAGATGGAGAGGCAGGTGCGGCTTGGGAGGAACTCGAAGTGTCCATTTTCAAATGGACATTCCTCCCATGATTGATGTTGCCGAGTAGATTGCTGCGAAGACGCTTCACCTTTTTGGCACTTTCGGCAGCCCTTTGAAACATGCCTCCTATCTTTTCTTCTTCCCTTGAATAAGAAAATCTAGAAGAACCTGAAGTGAGTCTTTAGAATTAGAATTGAAAGAGGGGATATGGATACCCTCTTGGAAGTTTAGGAGAAGATGGCTTAGTGGATGTTGAGGAAACATGAACTGCAACTGGGATGAAGACAACGTCAACCTCTCTCCATGGATCAAGAAGCTTGTACTACTTCCACTCTAAGCAACGATAAGCAGCAATTATCCTTTCCAAGGAAGCCTTTGACAAGTAAGGTTTTTTGTTTTCTTGTAATCTGCAATTCGTTAGTAAGAACGAAACAAAAAAATAGAGGAAAGAAATTAAAGAAAAATTGAGGAACCGGAGCTCCAACAACTTACTGAAAATTACCCAATTTTTGAGAATTATCCAGCGGCCATCACCACCCCAATTCCCTCCAACAAAAAAATAGTATCTCGTTCCCAGCCTTTTTCTCCCTTCAAGATATCAATTATAAACTGCCCTCTCTATTCAAACGGGTGAGGGGCAAAGTAGTAGCTTTCATCTCTGCACTTAATTATATAACAATATCGGAGCTCATCTTTTTAATCCTAAATTATATCTCTTATTCATGGCCTCGAAGCTGAGAAGAACCCTACAAGAGCTTGGAGTAAATCTGGATGGGGCAAGGCCAAAAGTATAAAAAAATTCCTGTAGAAATGGATAAAAAAGGAGTTTGAGGCCTAAAGCTATATGCATCTTACTTAGAGTAATGTGGTAGGGGGCTCTACACGAGACTCTCGTAGCCTTACTCTCTCTTTGGGCACATACAACGTCGGAGGGAAATGCATCTCCATAGTGGTCCATATATTGAACGAGTTCACTCGAGTTCCTAACTAATCGAACTGTGGGCTGAAACTCAGTATTGTCTTCCATGGCACTCGAAAATACTGAAACTAGAAGAAACAAAGAGAAGGAATAAGGAGTTAAGAAGAACTTATGGAGAACAAGGGTGAAAGTGAGAAAGGAATGAAATGGAAGGAACCTTATATAAACAGCGGACGCGAAAGAAGAATGGGAAATGCTTCGTAAATCTTGAAACGTGCAAGTGAAGGGACGTTTTGCAGGTACCTGATAATAGGGAGGCATGACTGATAATATGATAGGACAAACCGTCATCGGAGCTGAGGAATGAAAGGATGACAACTGAAAAGGAAGGGAGGCGTGTCTTGTCAAATGGAGGATTTGAAATTCATGCCGCAAATTCCTGATAAAAAATATAAATAAATAAATAACTGAAAATATGAAGATGTAGCGGCTAAAAGGAATGATGAGAGATAAATGACAAGAGAAAAATCTGGGAAGCCGTGTTGAATATTTTCAAAGTGCATGTTGGTGAGAACAGGAAACGAAGCGACAGAGGAAGCAGTACACACATTTCTTATCTATTTCATTAATTATATTATTATCCTTGTACATTATTCATGTTTGCGAATTTCAACAAACAAAAAAAAGGAGATCCAATCAATTAAACCTCTTACCTACAATGGAAATACATGTGAAGAATGAATTACCATCATTACACGACAACAAATAAAAATTTCATTGAGTGTAATGAGGGTAAATGAACAAGTATAAAATCCCTGTCAAGTTACGTGTACAGAGGGGGGAATCGATTAGAAGAAAACGCGAAGACCACCATCGTGGTAGAGCGGAAAAGGCTAAATCTAGACAACAGCCTTGGTTCGATGGTTAGAGTTGATTTAGTAGTTAAAGCTAATACAAATAATTCTAAGAGAGTATTCGAGTATTCCTATGAATATGCTGACAATCCCACGAATATAATGATACCTCCATGAATTTAGTGATAATTTTGTTCTTAGAGATATATATTCAATTAGATTTTATAAATCAAGGAAAACCCTATATAAATAAATGCTAGTTGTAAACATATTAAATTCAATACAAACCAATCAAAAATCATTAATACTATCATTACTACCTTTCTCTTATCTATTCTCTCATTATTTTTTTACTGTGAGGAAAAAACATTTATAATAAGGTTATTCCCTATCTCTTAGGACAGAATCTTCTCACCATAGATATTTTTTTTAAGATAGAATCACATTCTGTCGAATCAGAACCGCGAACCCTAAGGAAATTGAGGCATCAAATTCTAAGAATAAATGTGTTATGTTTCTCTCTCTTCTCTACAGAGGTAAGTATTAGCATCGTGGACTTATCGGTGCAGTGATGTAAATCATATCCGTCATGTCTGTCTCACACGTCAAAGCTTCTTTAAATATTTTTACATCTTGACTCATACTGACACCATATGTATATAATGTTATTAAGCCATAACAATGCTTCGAAAATCAATAAGACTTGATTATCAAAACGTTTTTGGAAAGCATAGACTTTTTTAATTATTTAATGGAGCTGTATCCAAAGAAAAAGGGTCGGGGTCCTCTCTCCATAGTCCATTAGTTCCTTGATAGAAGGCGAGAAAAATAATTACATGTGTATAATCTGATAGGGCAATGAATGTAGACAAATATGTTTGAATATTATTTCATATTGACGTTAACAACCTTCATAGAACTAGCAAAACAGCATGAATTTAGTAGTACTACAAATGTATACTGTCTGACCATCTCAACTAATGTTCAATGGATTTGATTATCTTGGACTTCGGAATTTGCTTACTTAACATATATTTGTTTTGGTATATAGTAAATAAAATAAATTGCTGACGTAATACATTTGCATATTATATAATATAGAAACAACATTATTTAAAAATTTAATACTTTATTCTTATTTTAAGAAAATAGAATATATTTGTTCTTGAAATTTGAAAAAAAAAGCAATAATGTAAAAAAAAATATGGCCATGTGTGCTTCAATATATAATAACTTTTTTGAAGCGCGAAACATATAATTAAGAAATTGTCTAGCTAGATTGCATGGGACCAGTCTGTTCCACTGAATCTGAAGGAAGATCATGACATTGTTTAACACTTGCATCCCTTCTACCTTGCAATTAAGTTACCAGGGTTAAAGTTAAACCCCATCACTTTGATTTTCTTTTCTTTTTCTCGTTATTAATTAGTTTATATTAAAGTTATAAGAAAATGTAATATAAATCAATGACAAAAAAATAAAGGTGAAGAAGATAATAATTAAAGAGAATTTAATAAATGTTTTTTTTAGAGACATGCAATAATCAACTTAACTTTGAAACACGAGGAACAAAGAAAAAGAAAACCAAATCTAATACGAGACATAAAGTGCATCATATCACTCATTTTGCCCATAAATTCATGATTTCAACACCACACGTGTTCATTTCCCTCTAAACTCTGATTCTTGTTCTCTCTCTTTTACATCGCCAAGTAAGGCATAGAAGGAAGCATATGAATATTGGTTGAACCAAAAGAAATAAACGCCAATTTTGAGAAAAGTAAATTTTGTAGAAGTAAAAATGCAGGAGGAGGAGAGAGGGAAGCAATGATTCATGTTCCCCACTAGCACTACCATATGATTTGCCTATTTGACTACTTATCCGTATTTCAGCATTCACATTCCTATATATGATCGTTAGTTCATACTCTATTGTGTATCTTGTTGAAAATTGACTGTTATACATAAATTTTATATATACTTTGAGTAAATTTTTAGGTGACACTCATTTTATAAAAGTATAAGATTTTTAGAGATTTGAGTTCTTCTTTATGAGTATATCGAAATCGATTATTAATTTATCAAAATTAATCTCAGAATGAATGAGAAACTGTCACCCAAAATGATCTAAATGATAATGAAAAATAAGTGAGAATTGTAGAAATCTCACATTAGAAAGGAAAAAATTGTTGAAGTGTCATATATAGAGTGTAGGAATGATATGACAACCCAAATGAGGGTGAATCGAGTGGTCGTATTCAAATTTTCGCACTCAAGTGAAAAATGAATCTTCAAGAATGAACTTTAATATTTCACGAGTTTAACGTTTGAAAAGATAAATAAGTAATAGGTAAAAGTGTTAAAATAAATAATGTTTGCGATAATATAAATGTGAAAATATAAAACAAGTAAATTAAATAAAATACATAAACTTAGAGTGCAGAAATTAAGTGCGAGAAATTGAATTACGAAAAATAAAGTGTAAAAAATAAATAGCACAAAATAAAAAGAGAAGAAAAAGAAGAAGATAAACACATGATATTTTTACCTGGTTCGGGAAATCCTACTATATGTCCCCTTTGGAGATTTTTAATCCTACGATCTTTTTAAGGGTGGAGACTAAACCTTAAAAATCTAATTGGCTTATAAGTGCCAACTAAACTTCACAAAGTTATATATTTTGAGATTAAGTGGTCTCTTACAATAACTCTCTCAAAGAGTAGAATCTTCGATCTAAGCTCACAAAAGAAATTTACAAGTATAAAACTTAAAATATTAAGAGAGATTTATAAGAGTATTGGAAGAGTTTTAAAAGAAAGTCTCTTGGCTATGAATTGTGTTTTGTGAAGAGAAATGAGTTGTATTTATAGAGGATATGGAGATTAGGCTTTAGGAGGGAAATTTTAAATTTTGAGTTATGACAAAATAAAGGACACTCCATCCTTAATAAGAAGGACAAAAAACCGTTGACGAAAAAGGTAAAGAATACTCCTACCTAAAATAACACAGTATGGCTAAAACTATTTAGGTAAACTACATCTCTCTTCATCTACTTAAAATTAAAATATACTTTTTTTTTGTGATTTATCATTATCTCCATCTTATGTATATTGTCTATTGTGTAAGGGAGATATGATTTTTGGTAGTTAGACTTTTTACGGATGAAGACTTAATTTAATGATATGTATCTCTATATAATTTGAGTTTTAATAAAGGCAAATAAAATGAGTAAGCTCCTAATAAAAATTACATGAAAGTAATATATGTTCATGATCTTCAATTTTCATGCTTTGTGAGCTCTAAGGAAAATAAATATTTTTATGATATTCAATTGGCATGTCATGTCTTAACAATCTGTCCTTTTTTATGATGACAAATCATTGAGACAAATATGTATTTAATCAAATAAATTTAATTTACTCCCCTTAAATATACAATTACCGATTGAAAAAATAACTCTTAAGCATATTCTATCTTCTCTCCATTTGTTATCATAAAAATGAATAAATCAATAATGAAGTAAAATATTTTTATTTTGGCATGGTAGGTAGAAAAATAATTAACTAATATCTAAAATTCCCAAGGCAAGCCTATTTTAAAAAAAAAAACTTTCAACATTTAATTATTTTTTGAAAATATCCGCGAGTTGATTTGTAGTGTCTATAAACTCTAGTGAAATATCTTTACTTTGTGCATGATCTCGAATAAAATGATGTATAAGATCTATATTCTTAGTACGAGAATGCAAAATAGAATTTTTGAAAATATTAATTGCATTAGTATTATCACTTCTGATAGGAACATTTTCAAATACCAAACCAAAATATTTTAGAATTTACTTCACCAATAAAATTTGAGCACAACAACTACCGCCATAAATATGTTAGGCTCCGGCGGTTGATAGTGCTACTAAATTTTGCTAAACCAAGAAACAAGTGCGTGTCTTAAAAATTGACATGTAGCACTCGTAATTTTCTATCGGTTAAGCTCTCAGCAAAATACGAATCAGAATACCTAATTAAATCAATGTTATCAAATTTTAGATATCAAAAGTCCAAACTTAATTGTTTCATGTAAATATTTAAAAACTCTTCTAATAGTTTGTAAATGTGATTCTTTTGGATAAGCTTGAAAACGAACACATAAACATACACTAAACATGATATTGGATCTACTAATAGTTAAATAAAGTAGGGATCCAGCCATACCTCGATATTTCTTTATATCTATGTCTTTACATTTCTCATCCTTGTCTAACTTTGTGGTAGTACTCATGGGAGTATTATTAGCATTCACATTTTTCATGCCAAACTTCTTGAGTAAATTCTTGGTGTATTTTTCTTAGTTTATGAAGATCTCATCCTTCATTTGGTTGATTTGTAGTCCAAGGAAGATGTTTAATTCACACATCATGCACATTTCAAACTCCTTGCTCATAGAGTTACCAAAATTCTTGCACAACAATTCGTTAGTGGCACAAAAAAAATATCATCTACATATATTTAGACAATTAAGATATCATTTCCCTTTGATTTTATGAACAGGGTGTTATGGGTATTTTCCCAGCCACCAGTAACACAACGACACATGTCACACCAAATTGGGAAACTCCCGACCTCAGGGAAGGAATATGACCGACTTCAGTCCCTATGGAGCTCATGACACTCTAACCCGAGTACATGAAAAAATAGTTGAGTCCATAAGTAGAGCTCTACTAAACCCGAGCATAAAGTCATCATCACCCGCCGAAAAGTAGCATTCAACAGGTCCAATTGCCATGGTAGAACGTCAATCAATCTCTCAAATATCACCTCAGAAGCACATAAACCATTAACGCCCATGTCCAATCAAGGATAGTCTAGGCATGCTTCGTGTCTCACGAAGCTTCCCCAGCACACCTCCGAGAGGCTTCTTTGACACGTTTCCTCCCACCCACAAGCACTCAGGTATAAATACTTTCCTTAATCGGCAATCGAGGTATATATTCTCTCCCCGACAAAACTATGCCAAAATATCAAAAAGGAAATTACTCGGGCATCGGAGGCCTTTAGGTGGGGCAACCACCCTTGATTCCTCGGCTTTAGGGTTCATTGTCTGTGTTTTACAAACGTTGAGGCCGTGAGGAGCTCTAGTCAAAAGGAAGAGTACAATCACCATAAAGATTAACGAACTCGCATAGTGTCACTCTTACAGATTCCCCTAGTTAGGTGGACCTTCACACTTGTACTGTGGCAGTTGTTGGCTAAAACAGTTGGCGCCATCTATGTGAATGATTGTAAAGTCATCCATGCCTCTCCCGCAAGGAGAAAATGGGTCCCAATCCTATGCTTATGATGTCCAGGATGAAAGGGAAGATTCACCCTTCCCTCCATTGAAAAATGCACCCACTACCATCCTTATGACTACCAAATGAAGAAGTAAGGCTGTGGTGGTTGTAACCTCTAATATAACCCAGAAAAAGAGAAAAGTTGTACCAGCCACCGCTCAACTCATGACGGTCTCTTGTATGGAGATGATCACTCCTCAAGGAAGTCGAGCCACACTGAAACCTGATTTTGGAAGGCCGAGTGCCCCCTTTGTAAGATTCTAGTTGGGGTCATCCCCGAAAGATGAAGAAGGAGAATAAAGTCACAAGGTAGCGAACGAAGGTGGAGGCCTCTCCAGGGGTAGTATATGAGTAACCGCAGAAGGTGGACCACCCGCCATTCAATTTCTTGGTGCCTTTTTTAAGCCACCATTAGTTTTGTAAAACCTCAACACATGCGAAGAAAGACCACGCTGCATGGGTAAACGAGCCTAGGAACACCCCAAATTGAAATATAGAGCCCTGCACCAATCCCCCACCACGGGTGCAATACGAATCTGGGCTAGCTAGCTCCCAGTTCCTGCATCCCACCTCGGAGAAAATAGAGGGATGATAAGCCCTGTCGAAATCGGTATACGGCCCATAGGCCAAGCCTAAACCAGTGCCCCTGTTAAAAAATGGGGATGGTCAAGACTTTTTGCACCAGCCTTCAAGGGGACCAGACTCTTGACACATGGGCATGCCTACGGAGTCCCCCACTGATGCCTCCAAATGAGGAAATTGAGCAAACATAAAGGAAGGATCCTGTGAATGGTCATCTACCTGAAAGATGGCCCGAACAAGGACTCAGAAGAACAGGATGATCAAAGCGTTCTTCTGTAAAAACAAGTGGAGAGGAAGGATCGGGAAAAACCCATACCTCTCCACGAGTAGAATGCGGAGCTCGGAAGGTCCTACTATTGATGCGAAGATGCACCTCGGAAGGAAGAATGTACCAGGCTCAACAAGGGATGAAACGACAGCTCCGGAAATGAGGAGCCTGACTTATTTCAAAGGCATATTACAATGTATGCCCGCTAGATCATGAAGCTAATTGGATTCTAAGATGCTCCCGTCGAAATGGAAGCACCAAGACCAGAATGTATGAATTTAATAAATGCGCATAAATTACATAGGATTTATTTTAGGAATAGGTTTCTTTGTTAGAATGATCAACGCCCAAGAGTAACATACGAAAATGACTGTGCACTCGGCTACATTTATCGAATGAAAGGAATCAAGGAACTTTTCTATGATGTATGATGAAAGATTAAACAGTGACTGCTGAGGTGCTCTAGCCTACCAGTCGGGAGTAAACAAAAAGTGATGACTAGTGAAGTGCTCTAGCCCACCAGTCAGGATTAAATAAAAAGTGATGACTAATGAGATGTTTTAGCCCATTAGTCGGGATTAAATAAAAAGTGATGATTGGTGAGGTACTGCAGCACACCAGTCAGGATTGATCTAGTCGACTAGTCAGGATTGAACAAGAAGTGATAATTGCTAGCCCACTAGTCGGGATTAGACAAAAAGTGATGACTGGTGAGGTACTGCAGCACACCAGTCAGGATTGAATAATAAATGATGATTATGAGGTGTTCAAGCCTACCAGTTAGGATTAAACAGGAAGAGACGTTTGCCGAGCACTCATGCTCACAGATGGGATCAAGGATCTAGCCAGAGTAGACATGCCTGGCTAGATATCGACAAGTGATGCCTATTAAGCACTCAGCTTGTAAACGGGATCAAAGATCTGGCTAGAGAAAAAATGACTGGCTAGATATCCAAAATAGATATCAACCGAATACTCATGCTCGCAGATAAGATCAAAGATCTAGCCAGAGCAGACATGCCTGACTAGATATCAACAAGAGATGTTTGTCGAGCACTCATACTCACAGATGGGATCAAGAATTTAGCCGGAGCAGACATGCCAGCTAGATATCAACATAGGATGTCTGCCAAGAACCCATGCTCGTAGACGAGATCGATGATCTAGCCAGAGCAGACACGCCTGGATAGATATCGACAAGAGATGTATGTCAAGCACTCATGCTTACAAATGGGATAAATGTTCTAGCCGGCGCAGACACACCAGTCATGCTCGTATGCGGGATCAAGAATCTAACCAGAGTAGACACGCCTGGCTAGATATCGATAAGAGATGTCTATCGAGCACTCATGCTCGCAGACAGTGTCAAGGGTCCAGCCAAGGAAGACGCGTCTGACTAGACAGTCAGAAGAGTAATAATTGCCGGACATTCAACCCCGTCCAATAGAGTTAAGGAAAATCCTTAGCAAAAGCAATCTAGACACCGAGAGTAAGGATATCAACTTAGCATTATAGCTCGAAATAAGGTCCTCTGATGAGCACTTCAGCTCAAAGATTTATCCAGAAAAAGGACACCTGAATAGGTAACGAAGGGAAGGTCCTTTAGCCAAAACTTTGGGAAATTCAATCTACTTGACCAACCTCAGAAAAAGCTAAAAAAGAATCATGCTCTACTAAATGACAAAGTGCAAACCCCTTAATGCGATCAGAAGCTTCACCCTGCCAAAGCTCCAGGATAAGAGGATGAAAGGTTTCTTCAAGGTTGTAAGAGGTCTTTAGGACCTCCGATCTACAGAGGGGAGGGGGGGGGGGGTAATCCGTTGGACAAGATCAAGTCCACCAAAAAGATCAAGATTGTTTAAGGTCCACTCCAACTTGGGATCATAAGCTCGGGTCAATAAAAGTTAGGACGCGACAATCGACATAACAGTCAAAACAATTGCACTTCAGCTCATGATTTATCCAGAATCAGGTCATTTGGATAGGTAATGAATTGAAGGTCATTTGCCTAAAACTTGAGGAAATTCAATCCACTTTGCCAGCCCCAAAAAAAGCTCAGAAGGAAGCATGCTCTACTAAATGACAAAGGAAAAACCCTTCAATGCGAGTAGAAGGTTCGCCCTGCCAAACCTTCAAGATAAGAGCGCGAAAGGCTTCTTGAAGGTTGTGACAAGTTTATAGGATCCTCGACCTACAAAAGGGGTAATCCGTTGGATAAGATCAAGTCCACCAAAAAGATCAAGACTCTTTTAAGGTCCACTCCAACTTGGGATCACAAGCTCGAGTCAATAAAATTTTGAAGGATGCGATGATCGACATAATAGTCAAAACAAATGCACAGCTCTGGATAAAGGTATCATCTAGACCAAGTTAAAGCTTGACTGAGGAATAAGAAACTCTACCTACTTAGGGGATGTTCGCAACAGGAAATAGGCAAAAATAGAGATAAAATAAAGGAGCTAGAGGTAAAGGAAGTTTATTTTTATTAATAAATAGAGGATTACAAGTACAAGAAAATGTACAAATATCTCCTCGGTTAAGGGTGTGAGCTACTCTAGGGCTAACTTAAAAGTAAAAGACCCCCAACATCGGGGCCAGTGATTGTAGGATCTCCAAGGCTTGTGAGTTCTTCTGAGGTCTCCAGTAGATCTTCCCTTGAGGACCGCACCAAGACATAACAGAAGTGGATCCAAACCATGGGCATCAATCAATTTCTGAGTTGAGAATGAAAAAAATATCAACTTCTTCCACAAGGTGAATAAGGAAAAGGGACACTACCCCATGGTCTGAGATGATCATGAAGGACATGATTACAAGGGCTTCCTTACCCACTTTGAAGCATACTGTGATAAGCGGTTGGAGGTCCAAAAGGATAGAGGTGATAAAAGATGGGAGTGGGTCACAGCCAGTAAAGTTGCTTCATTACAAATCGGGGATTGAGGCTACCAGTTAGATTACAGGCCCATGTTAAGGGTAAAGTCCTTATCATCAGGGGCGAGTAGCCAACACGAACAAAGGATTTGCCGAACTGGCTTATCGACGACAGGAAAATCACCATAAAGGAAATGGGAAGGAAGCGCTTATTAAAGAGGGCCATGATGGCGACCGTTGAGGCTACAATCAATGAGTGTGCTGGTCGTTGCGGCGCGGCGTGGCGGAAGCGCTGAGGCGCTTAGCCTTTTTACAAAAATTAAATTTTTAATAAAAATCGAATATTTTAATGAAATAAAATGTGCGCAACGCTACAATAACTTAATAAAATTTTTTATTGAAAACTACTTTTCAATCAGTCAAGATCCATTATATATTTATAAATTAAATCTATAACATACAAGATTAGAAATCATATACTTCTTGTAATATATATCAAGTGTCATTGCAAAAACCGATCGATCCTCCGTTCCTAAGAATCGTTCCAATAATCAGTAGACTCCGAGATCCACACCAAGATCTTTCATATGAATCCTCAACGCACTAGGACATGTGTGGGCACGTAAAATATTATAATATATTTTTTCTGTCTCTAGATGTTCTCAACAAATGAGATATAGAGATTTAGTGATAAATGAGATGATTCTCTAAACTAACATGATGATTATTCTTTTAGATATTTGATTAACGTTTAATCACAGAAGAAAATCTATGTGACACCAATCATGTTCTCAATTCAACTCTTGATTGATGAACATATGATCTGATCAACTGATTCTATCACCTTCTTTCAACAACCGAGGCCGTTAGAATATTATATATATATGTTTTAGATAATGGCGTACCAGATTTTTAGAGATAAATTGAAATAATATTTAATTATAAAATTATCAATTGTAGTGGGACCCACTGCAATTGTGCACAACTGCAGTGTCACATGGCACTGCGGTGTGCCGTGAGCCAGCACATTGCCTCAGGGCACCACTGTAGTGCCATGTGGCACAACAGTGTTGCACACTCACAACTAGTGCCACTTTACAGGACAATAGTTCATATCAATTTCTGATATATTATCAGTGAATGACACGTGACAATTGTTGTAAATTAAATATTTATTTTAATTAGATAATTATCTACATATCAGTTAATTCAAAATTAACATATCTGATTATGTCTATCGACTAACTTATCTGTTATTTCACAAATAACAGATAACAGATTTAGTCGATTTAAATTATTATCTAATAATAATTTAATTATCTAATTTCACAAATTAGATATTCTGTCTCACTTATCGATAAAAAAATTGATAATTATAATATATATATAATTTCCAAAAATTATATTTAAATTCATAAATAATTTAATTAATTAATCACACATAATTATCTCATAATTATGTACTTGACTTAGAATAAAAATTCATTTTGCAAGTCAGTCTTTTTCTCATGTTCTGAAATATTCACACCCTATAAGCGTAGTATAGAGGTGATTTGGAGATCATAGACCTATAATCCTAAACTCCAATAAATCAGATTATTAATTAAATTTTTTAATTAAATAATCTTATTTATTAATTTCATTATTACTCTACTATAAATATGAAATTGTACTATTAGAGGCTATAGAATGTATTTACAGAGTATTCTCATGTAGTTTCCTGAAATAATCATTTCATGTAATTTTGTCCTCCCATTATTGGTTCGTGAATTAGAACTGGTCAAAATTATCATTTTACTCTTATAATTACATTTTGATCCTTAAGTATCATTAATCCACCAGTGAATGGCTAATTTATAATCTTATTATAAATTTAAGCTCAATAATCATTCAGTTCCAGAATTAACACTTAAGGGAACCAATATATGATCCGTTAGGAAAGTCTAGATTCCAAATCTCATAAGAATATGTCCCCAGCCATCCACATCACTGAATCTCGAAAATAAAAGTCACTAGCCTGATTAACAAACAGATTTTAACGAGTGAATCAAAAGATCTAATAGACACGCATAGGAGTACATGACTACTCAAGATTCAGACTGATCGACATATGATCATTGAATTGATATGTATTAAATTTTTTTGATAAATGACACGTTAATAAATATATTAATTTACATCGATCATGTCATATATAGTCTCATTATATAAAGTACATTCACTAAGATGTCTATCCACATCAATGATCCGGATCTAGATCGCACACATTCATAATGCTTAGTGAACAGTACTAGTAACCATTCATTAAAGATTTCATACTTTACTATGTTACTGACAATTTTGTTCATTATCTATGATCCTAATCCTCTCGTACTAATACAAGATCATAGTTTCATTAATGAATATAGAATTTTCAGATGTTTATATAAATTATTCAACAATAATTTAAAAGAACAATTATAAGAAAAATGTAATCCTCTTTAAATTTTATATTAAAATGCCAATACACATGTTTTCAGGGCATAACTCCTAACAATTTCCCACTTGCCCTAAAGCAAATATAGCATCTCTATTAATCCCATGATACGCACGTGACCCTCAAATGACTTTGCAGGAAATGTCTTTGTAAAAGGATCAGCCAGGTTTTGTTCCGGTGCTATCTTCATAAAAATCATATCCCCTTGATGCATGATCTCTCTTACAATATGATATTTCCTCTCTATGTGTTTGCCCCTCTTGTGACTCATTGGTTCCTTAAAATTTGCTTCCTCCCCACTGTTATCACAGTACAAGATCAGTGGCTTGTCTATATCTAAAACTACTTCCACATCAGAATTGAACTTTCTGAGCTATACCGCCTCTTTCACAGCTTCACAAGCCGTTATATATTCGGCTTCTATAGTGAAATCTTCAATGCTGGATTGTTTAATACTTTTCCAGACTACAACTCCTCCACCTTGGGTGAATACTGATCCAGATGTTGACTTTCGGCCATCTCTGTCTGATTGAAAATCAGAATCAGTATATCCAGTGGGGTTTAGGTCTCCACATGAATAAACAAGCATATAGTTTCTCGTTTTCCTAAGATACTTGAGAATGTGCTTTACTACAATCCAGTGTTCCAAACCTGAATTCGGTTGACAATGACTGACAATTCTCACTGCATAACAGATATCCAATCTCGTAGATAACATGGTATACATGAGACTTCCAACTGTTGAAACATAGAGAACCTTTCTCATATCTTCTTCCTCTTGAGGTGTCTTAGGACATTGTTCCTTAAAGATGACAATTTCATGTTTGGTCGGTTGTTGACCTTTCTTGGAATTCTCCATAGAGAATCTCTTCAACACCTTATCAATATAAGATGCCTGAGAAAGTGTCAAGAATTTGCTCTTCCTATCCATTAGGATTTGGATCCCTAGAACATAGTTGGTGAATATTAGTACATATTTGGTGAACCCCTCCAAAAATTATCAATTGTGTACGTATTTGGTGAACCTCTCCAAGAATTATCAATTGTGTACATATTTAGTGAACCCCTCCAAGAATTATTAATTGTGTACATATTTTTTGAACCCGAGTACATATTTGGTAAACCCTTACACATTTTAGTGAACCCCTCCAAAAAAATGAATTTTTAAATTTGGGTGAACCCCTCAAGAATTTATTGTACCCCACTACGAATTTGGTGAACACCTAAAAAGTCAAAGACCATTCATCGTGGGTGAATCGGCTATCTAGAGCCTCTAAACGCCATCCTAAAGGTACTAATCGCATCTTCAATGCCAAGTGCCATTTAAATGGATCGAATCACCTATTTCCTTCCTAATCGCCATGTCTTGATAGACGATCACCATTTGCACTCCCAATCGCCATCAAAATGGCTCTAATTACCATTAAAATGGCTATAATCGTCATCTTCACAATAAACCCTAAATTTATTATTTTTTAATTAATTATCGTACACTGAGCAAATCATCAATAAAAATAGAAAAAACTCATTTTTCCAATGCAAACATTCACGTTATTAACTTATTATACAAAATTAGGTTGGATTAAGTAAGGATTCGTGAAGTAATTGAACACTTATTCATAAACTCGATGATAGTTGTCATTGATAATGTTATTGTGCTTTTGTGACAATTATCGAGTGAGACGGGTTTTGACCATATATAATTATAGGTCATGATATTATGATGGTCGCTAAATCCTATTCATTGGTCAGACAAACACGTATAACTCCTAAAACCCTAAACACCAAATACTAAACCCTAAACCCTAGAAACCCTAACAAATCTAAACCCTAAAACCGTTAACCCTAAAGCCTAAAAATCCTCAAACCCTAAAACTCTAAACCCTAAACACTAAACCCTAAACCCTAAAATCGTAGGGTAATAACCCTAAATCCTAAACCCTAAATTTTAAATCCTGAAATCCTAAACCCTAAAATCCTAAAACCATAAACCTTAAACCCTAAAACCCAAAACCCTAAGGCCTAAATCCTAAACCCAAATTCCCTAAACCATAAAACATTTAAACCCTAAAACTCAAACCCTTAACCCTAAACCCTAAATCCTAAAACCCAAAACCTTAAAACCTAATACCCTAAAACCCTAAACCCTAAAATCCAAAATACTACACCCTAAACCTTAAACCCCTAAACCCTAAAACCTTAAAAATCTAAGCCCTTAACCCTAATAACCTTAAACCCTAAGTTCAATGAAGAAAGATCTATTCTTAGGGGGTGTTGTATGATTTGTGTATATGCTAGTGCACGTATCGTTAACAAGTATTCTTAGGGGTGTTGTACGATTTGTGTATTCACTAGATCATTGTGCTTTAGAGCATGTGAGTTTTCCTCAAAGAAAAAAGATCTTCCTTTCCTTTTGCACAGTCTTCAACACCCTGAAACCCAAATACCTAAATCCTAAAATCCTAAGCCCAAAACCCTAAACCATGCATGTGATAATATATTCGGCTAGTTAAGAGACGATAAAATTGATATATTTCTTCTCAATACAATTACATCATCGTCTAGTAAGCATATATAGAAAGTAAAAGATGACTAGTTACTAAGTATGTGTTTGTTAGTGTTTATGACTATAAGTAATTTTATTCATTGAATAGCAACATTTTAGTTCATAATATCATACATGTTATTGTAAGAAACACTTGGATATATTTTAAGACATATTTATATTCATGTAAAAGCATTTTAAGAGATACTAGAGCATGTATTTTTTGTAGAAGTACTTTCATATATCAAAATATAGTTAAAAAATAATAATTATTAATACATGTTATTTAAAGTAGCATATTTTAATATATTAAAGTGTATTTAGATAAAATGCTTTCAAACTTATCATAATTCTAATAAAAAATATTGATTGGTTAGACAATGATGAGCACCATTTAACCACCCTAGTGATGTGGGAAGAATATTATATTTGTAACTAACTTATGAGAGGTGGAGGCAAGAGCACAATCTCTAAAGCCCATGTGATGTGCAGGCTACTGACGTAGCAGTGAGATTGCATGGTGAGGAAGCATTGGAAGACAACGCTAAGGCAGTATCCGACGATGATAAGTTTATTAATTTTTACGTATTTAATAAATTTTAACATATATTTGATAAATTTATAATATATATTTAATGAATTCTAATATGTTTGGTGAATTAAAAAAAAAATTTACCGACATCAATGCCGGGATCCCCTGACATTATAAAATTTTTCTGATTAAAAATAGTAGTTAACAAATATTGACTGTATAATTATTAATGATTTAAAAGTTTAGGGATTCAATTAATAAAATTGAACTATAAAAGCCAAATTGAGAGATCAGATATTAGGAGCACAAACTGTAGGGTCCAGAATAAATTTTTACATTTTTCATTTAAATAGAAGCAGTGCGGACTTTTCAGTTAGACATTTCTCAATATGCATTGAAATTAAATAAAAAAACATTTAAATATATGCCCCCTTTTTAAGTTGAGTTTAATATGTCCCAACTTCGAGTAATTTAATGTCTCAAAAATGACAGTTTTTTTATCTGTTCATTTAGAATTAATTGTATACTTATACCCTATAATTACCATATATTCTCACAATATCTACGTCCCCTTTTGTAAATTTGTTATTTACATCAGCGTTGATGCATAAAAAATCCATAAATCATATACAATGTTTATTTTGTTTTTATACCTTTAGGCCATTTCCCTACTTGATCGTACAAATTGGCCAATGTTGCGGGTAAATTTCGTGAGCCATGGTCGCACAGATCCATGTCTGACCACAAAGATTGAGTGTAACCAACTCCCTTAGCATAGCACTGGATAGTGGATGAACAAACTTGGTCCGTGGTGAACAAACTTGGAAGGACAATTACTTTGAAGGGCTTCAATATCAAAGATTATACAAGTGTTGTTCGAGAGAATAGGGTTATCTAAGACAACTTTAAACCATTTTCCCAATGTAAGAAACATCATTGCGAGGCCCGTATTGCAGGGCCATTGGATCCACCAACAGTTCGAACTAGATTTGGGTAGGGGCCGCGCGAACGCAGACCCCACTACCACAAATTATGACGCAGGCTCTGCCTCTTGGACAGACCTTAGGAAAGCACCCCTTCCAAGTGCAATGATGGTCACTAACCTAGGCCATGGGCCTTCATGTTCACCCATTGACACCGTCCAGGTAAGTATGTTACTCAGTTGCTCCTTGCTTCTTCTTTATACCACTCGTCGGCTTTTCCTTTTCTTATCTAATCGATGTGGGAGTAATACGCCCATATTTTTCCCCAAATAAGCCGCTTCAGTTGCCTGCCCATAGATTGTCTTAAAAGGACAAGCTCAGTTAAAAAATTTCTCATGAATTTTTGTTTTATAATTCACGGTGTTCGAGGGGAGCTGACTTCAAGAACAGGTCTAGTTTATGAGCTATTCCATCTTCTTTCTATTTTCTTTTTTTGAACAATTTGACTTGAACTGTTTTTCTCGTGGACGTCTTCTCTGGGTGAGTATCTCAGGTGTGTTTTTGTATCGGGCATATTCTTTTCATTGATTCTGTTGTATTTGCTTGCAAATTTATTTTATTTTTCGGAAAAAATTGATAATTCTTGTACTGTATGGGATACTGGGCATCTGATATCTCCCTGCTATTGTTTGTTGATGTTGAGAAATGTGGGGTTTTGAATTTTATTCTATGTTTCTGCTCCTTTTATCTGGTTGTTATGTTGATTCTGGGGCTGCTTGCTTTGAAAGTTTCTGTTATCTGTAGTATCTTTAAGAACTCTACACTAGGGAAGATTTTAATATTCTTTAATAAAAAAGTTAAATAAGAGACAATGTAATTACTAGCTGAGTTTATGGTGATTAGTAATTGATGTTGAAAAAAATAGAGTTGTAGTTGTTAGTATTAGAACAAATATGGATAAGTATTAGAGGGAAAACCGTTATTTTATTGAGCATTAAGATCAATTATTTATATAGTAGATGCATAATTAAAATTGTAGAAAAACTGCTACAAGAAAGCATAAATATCTACAAAAAAATTAGCATAAAAAATATGACATAATGTAACTGATTCTTAACTCCTTCAACTGAATATCCGCAGCACCTTAAATCACATGATTCAACACTCCTCCTTGACTTAGAGGCTGCATATGCCAAGCTTTTGTCCGAGAAATTCAAACCTTGCATTAGGAAGTGGTTTTGTTAAAAAATCAGCAAGTTGATTTTCTATCTTGTAATGAATCAGTTGCACCTCTCTTAGAAAATAAAATTTTATCTTGAAGTGTTTTGTTTTCCCATGAAACACTGGATTATTAGCAATTGAAATTGTAGCTTGATTATCAACAAAATTCTGTGTACTCTCCCTTTGCTCTATGTGCAAATCAACCATGAGTTTTCAGAGCCAAAGAACTTGATTTGCAACTGAAACAACAACTATGTATTCTGCTTCCGTAGTCGATTGTGCTATGATCTTGTTTCTCCGAACACCATGAAAAAATTCTAGAGCCAAAGCTGTAACAAAAACCTAAAGTGCTTCGCAAATCATCAGTATTTCCAGCCCAATCACTATCAGAATAGTCAAGTTCATCTAGTTTGGGTCTAAACACGTCCCATTGAATTTTTTTGACTCCGTATTAGACTAGAAGCATGTAAAACGACCAACACTCTAAATTATTTTCCTAAATGTATATGGGGTGTGAAAGGTCAATTCGAGTTCATGTTATGCCTAAAAGATCCAAGTTTAGCCAAGTTCACTCTAGTTTGGGCCAAAACTTGTCTCATTGGGTCTTTTTGAATCCATATGGCACTAGAAGCACCTAAAACGACCACAACAGATCCAATTCTTATCCTAAACGTGTATTTGTTGGAATATGTCCATAAAGTAGCGTGTAAAAACTATTTACTTGTACTTAGTTATTTATCAGACATTACTGTTATTGAATTCTTATGAATAAATTAAAAGTTTTATTAAAGTGTGTTTATAAAATTACTCAAGTCTTGGAACTTTCATCAACGAACGAAGAGTGAAGACATAGGCGTCTCCAGATGAAATCTTTTGAGAAAGTTCATAATGATATTCTCAGTCTTAGCATCAGCTAGGCAATCGAATCTGATTACGACTGTTAGGTTGAACCAATGAATGCCAGTCTTGGGGCATGGGGGTAATACCCTATGGTGCTGCCATGTGGATGACACCTCATGGGTACCTTAGGGGCTACACCCATTAGTGCTACCTCAGTGGTGGCACCCATGGGTGCTACCTCAGTGGCGGCACCCCAAGGGTGCACCTCAGTGGCGATATCCCATGGTGCACCTCAACGACGATACTCCATGGTGCATCTTAGCGACGACGCTCCATGGTGCATCTCAATGGCGACACTCAATGGTGCATCCTTGGGGGAGACACTCCCGATACGACGTAAAAGTTACGTTTCATGGGGAGTTAACGTTAAGATCGTCAATCCTCATGTACAGACGGGAATTTCTCAATTTTTCTAGTTTGATTCGTTGGAACGGGATGAACTTCGTGAGGCAATGGGTGATGGTCGACGGTGTCCAACGGTGCAACCGGTGTTGAGATCAAGGGTGTCAATAAACGATAGACATTTTCGGTGCTAGGGATCAATCTAGGCCTATCTTAAAGATCGATTTTAGACTTTAAATTAAGACATAGTAGGTTTATGCAAGGTTAGGGTGCTTTTTAGATATTTATCTTTTATACCCTGCTGGTTTGTTTATTATGTTTTATATTTAGCATGCTTAGATAATTTATGTTATGCACATCACATTTAGTTACCATCTGGCTTTAGGATTCTAAAAGGATAAGTGGTTGTGATTGTATAATGAAGATAAAATTAAGCATAATCAATTAAGGGTATAAAATGGCTAATCCTAGAAGCATGTTATTATTTTTTATTTTAATAATCTCGCTAGATATTTAATTTACCGTTAATTCAATTATGAGATTAATAGAATTTAGATAAAATTATATTAACTTAAATATAATACTAATTGGGCATGCTTGTTTAATCAAAGTAGGTTGCTAAAGATTAGGTTGGTTAATTAACTAATGGCACATAGCAACCAACTGTAATAAAAACTCACGTAATTTAGAAAATTAAGTGGGAGCGAGATTCTTAATCAAAACTCATAGCCTTCATTATTGAATCATAGTAAGGTGCTAGATACCTCATTTTCAATCTTGGAAGCTCCCTAAAGGAGGGTATCCGAAGTATCATATATTACAAATATGATCTTCGTAATAATCACCTTGATAAGTGAATGACTGTAAATGATCTGCCTAAGTAGGAGTTATCCACTTGTCACAAGTCCGAGGGTGAAATAATGGTATACACTTGACTCATTATTGTAGTATCCCGCCTAAGTAATTCTTATTACTTATTTCAAGAGATCAAAACTGAATGCTAGTTAATCGCTAGATACTAATATTGGATTAGTATGATTACTATGTATGAATATCATATTGGTAATTAGTTGGATTGGACTATCCTACCTAACTTTTTTAAATGTGCGTTCTGCTTAAGCGTGTGTATGTTTATGAGAGTTAGGATACCGTTGGGTATATTGCATGTTATTTTTTTGAGTTTTTATTTTCATGAATGATGTGTGCTTTAATTAGAATGTGTTTGTAATGATTAAGAATTTTATTATTTTTCAGTAATTAAAATGTTGTCCATGAGTCCATTAGTATCTTTATTGAAAATATTGTCAACAATAATGGATATTAACTAAGGCTTCAATCTGAATGTAAAAAGAAGTAAGTACACTCCTAATTAATGCTACTATAGATCTTTCTTAGAGTTTCTCTTAGAAGAATAAAATTAATATTGACTATGTAGATAGATTGAATTTTAATTCATGTTATGATAAATATGTTGGAACTATAGTAAATTCATTCTCCATGGAAGCTGATATAGTTATTAATCTTTAGTAAGATGTATGAAGGGTAATGTCAAACACTTAGATGGAAAAGAAAACTCTAGTTGATGACCATATCCTTATGGTTGTTTTTATTTAACTAGAAAGATATTCTTAAAGCTAAAATCGATGGGAAAATCTAGTTCGATATAGTCTTGGATTCCTAAGCGGATTCCTTACATCAGCTTATGATTAAATTATAGCACTTGTAAAAATGTTTAGGAACTCCAGATGGCTAAGGGTAAATATGACCCATTCAATTTTTCCTTTTGGGCTTAAGCTTAGCCTAAATAAGATGAAGAAGATAAAGATGTTAAAATAGGGGTGACTCAGAGTAAGAGAGAGAGAGAGAAAGTTCTAATGGAAAGTGCTTCTATTTTGGGAAGACTGGATATAAGAAAACTAGCTAAAAGGTCTTCTTAACTTTAAAGAGCTGAAACATGCATCTCATTAATAAGTGATGAGTGATTGATTCTACTACGTCTTGGCGTGCAGACGCTAAAATCACTAATCACATTCACAATTGTGAAGGTTCTAGGAAACTAGAAAACTAAATGAGAGGGCTTGCATGTTATTTTTTGGAAAGGGGCATATGCACTATTTTGGGTTGTACATTTATTTCTAATTTTTTTTGTTGCATGATATAGGGTAAAATAACAATATACCTAGTACGTTATATAAGAGAAAGGTTTCTCAAGCCAACTATATCTATATATGTTTATAACATATGTCATGGTCATATTATTTAAGTATGATTCGAAGACAAGTAAGAAATAGGCATCATGACTTTAAATTTTAAACACTTACAAGTAAGCAAATTCATTACTGATAAGTACATGACCAAGAGTCTTTTTTGAAACAGAATGACATTGAGGTCTATGCTGTTAGTGTTGGAGTATATTACTTGAGTAGATAAGTGAAAGTCTAAGCGAAGGGTGGCTATGGGTATAATGCCAATTTTATTGATGAGGGATAAGAATTTGGACTTTTGTGGTCGTTTCAGGTGCTTCACATGTTTAGGCCCAAATTAGATGAACTTGACTAAACTTGGATCTTTTGGGTATGACAAGTTGTCGAACTGACTTTTGATACCCAACACAAGTTTGGGGTAAGAATTTGGAGTGTTATGATCATATTAGGTACTTCAAGTGCCATACTGTGTCAAAAGGACCCAATGAGAGGTGTTTAGACCCAAACTAAATGAACTTGGCTGAACTTGGATCTTTTGGGCATGACATGTACTTGAACTGACTTTTGACACCCAATACACGTTGAGGTAATTATATCTAAAAAGTTAACGGACTATCCCTAATGATTAGTTTACATGAGCGCACCACTGCCAACTCCCAAAATGACCTCGCCATTAGCCAGCTCCTTTGATGAATCAAGCATATGTAAATAATAACATACATTGTTAGTGGCTCATTAATCAAGTATCTAGGATGACAAATCATATTCCACTAAATAAGCTTCAAGTACAAGTAAATCATATTTAACTTTCTTTTTCAGCTCAGAGTCATACTCGTTACAGTTTCTCTTCCAATGACCTTTAACCCCACAGTGAAAACACTTTCCTTTGGGCTTGCTGTCTTTTTTATTCTTCTTGGCTTTTGACAAGGTCTTCACTTTCTTTACTATTTTGTTCTTACTCTTGTCCTTACCATTATTCTTCTTCATTTACCTCACCCTCTTTCGTCATTCTAAGGTTGAATGACTCAATAGTCTACAGTTCATTCAACAATTAGGTCATGTTGAATTGAAACTTGTTCATAACATAGTTGGTCGTGAACGCAGAAAAAGCTAGTGTGAGTGACTCTAGTATGATGCTAACTTGAGTCTGTTCATCAATGGTCGTCTCATGTACTTCTACCTCATGCATTATGTTGACCATGTTCAAAACATGTTCTCGAACAGAAGTACACTTCCTCATCTTAGTTGTCATATAGCTCATAATGGCCTCATGACGACTTTGATCAGACTGCTGCCCAAACATTGCCTGTAAAGATTTCATAATCCCATAGGCAGTTTTCATGCTTTCATGTTTGATTCTCTAAACATCATCCACGCTCACAAATCAGCATTAAGTTCATATTTGATTTCTAACATATGAAATTATCACCATTCAATTTTTCAAGAGCGAGTAAAGCAGTAACATGGTTGCCCATGGTAGACATAATATTGATAACTTAAATTTAAAACATACATGATTCAATATAAATGATAAATATTTAGAATTCGAAAAGTAAACGTGATGTATGAATGCAATCATGATAAACACATAAATTTAGCATTTACTAATCACGATAAAACAACTTAGTGATTAATGTGTTGCTTAAGGGTCGGTCAGATTAACCTCACACTGTCTATGAGACATTCTCATCCTTATTAATTAAAATTTAAAATATCTCATATTTTCTCTTTTAACAATAAGGTATCGCTTGTTCGGTCAAGTTACGACCATCCACATAAAAGCTTAATTGTGACTTTGTGAGTGTAACCCATCATTTCAGATTTCATGACTTCATTTAGAATATGCCACCTTATGGTCGGTCAAAACAAAACTACATCACTTCCTCTTATCTTCTTAAGAAGTCCAACCTTGGTATTGGTACAGCTTGAAACCTTCCTTAGGGGGATGAAAACAAAGTCATCTCGAGGCCCTCACTGCACCTCACGGTGTTGTACTAATGATTGATATTTTAACCTTCTCCCACTGACTATTTTAGGATAATATGTTTCTATTTTAACTAATCAATTAATTTCAAACTAATTATTAGTTAAAATAATAACCCTATGAAGATTTAATTATCAGTTAATCTGATCTCATTGGTTTAAGTTCATTTAACTTTCTGAAGCGCCTAAGTTATAATTAGGTGAACTTAGATTAATTAATTAATTATTTTCATCAAACTTCAAAAAAACTCTTTTACTAAAGTCGGTTAACCTAAATGTTACTATAGACTTTAGTGTGGTGTGATTACCCAGTTTTAACTAGTTAAAACCTAGCAGTTTACATGCAATTGATTTCATAAAGCAATACATATAAACATATAAGGACAATACTAATAAATCATGTTTCTACAGATGAGATGCATGATTAAATAAAAACTATGTGGGATTCTCATGTATGACATGTGATCGGCTAATGCATGGACACGTTATCAAACATAACAATTAAATAAAATAATAATGAATCGAGTGACTATTGAGTATTTCTAGATTACAACCCTTGAAATAAAAAAAATAAAATTATAGTGGACTTCAAGAATTCATATTTCCCAAATATTGTCTTTTTCTCCTGATATCCATCTTCATAATCTTCAAGACTTGAACAAAACCTTTTTTAATTAGAAAAACTATTTTTCTTAATTAAAACAATTTTTAATAAAATAAAACTTGCGCAACGCCATGATAACCAAATAAATTTTTTATTGAAAACTATTTTTCAATCACTTAGGATCCATTATATATTTATAAGTTAAATCTACAACATACAAGGTTAGGAATCATATACCTCTTGTAGCTATATCAAATGTCCTTTAAAAAACCGATTGATCCTCCGTTCCCACGAAATCGTTCCAATGATTAGTAGACTCCGAGATCCACACCAAGATCTTCCAAGTCAATCCTCAACGCACTAGGACATGTGTGGGCACGTTGAATATTACAAGACACTTTTCTGACTCTAGATGTTATCAACACATGATATCTAGAGATTTACTGAGAAAAAATTTAGTGAGACGATTATCTAAAAGAACATGATGATTATTCTTTTAGAGATTTGATTAACGTTAATCACGGTAGAAAATCTCCCTGACACCAATCGTGTTCTCAATTCAACTATTGGTTGACGAACTGTGATCTGATCAACTGATTTTATCCTCTTCTTTCAACAACCGAGACCATTAGAATAATATCTATATATTTTAGATAATGACATATAAGATTTTTAAGGATAAACTGAATAATATTTAATTATAAAATTATCAATTGCAGTAGGACCCACTGTAATTGTGCAAAACTGCAATGTCATGTGACATTACGGTGTTACACACTCATAACGGTAGTGTCACGTGACACCACAATAATTCATGTCAATATCTGATATTCTATCAGTGATTGACACGCGGCAATTACCGTGAATTAAATTTTTATTTTAATCAGATAATTATGTAGATATCAGTTAATTCAAAATTAACAATCCCTATCAATTAACTTATCTCTTATACAAATAACATATTTGGTAAATTTAAATTATTATCTAAAATAATTTAATTCTCTAATTTCACAAATTAGATATTATCTTTCACTTATCGATAANTTCACTTAATTAATCATAAATAATTATTTTATAATTATATACTTGCCCTGAATAAAAAATCCGTTTGCAAGTCTATCTTTTTTCATATCCTGAAATATTCACACCCTAGACAGCGTAGTATAAAAGTGACTTGAGGACCATGGATCTATAATCCTAAGCTCCAATAACCTAGATTATTAATTAAAATCTTTAATCAAATAATCTTATTTATTAAATTCATTATTACTCCACTATAAATATGAAATTACACTCTTAGAGACTATAGAATGTATTTAAAGATATTCTTATGTAGTCTACTGAGATCCTTAAGTACCACCATCAATCCACTAGTGAATGGCTAATTTATAATCTTATTATAAATTTATGTTCAATAACCATCCAGTCCGAGAATTAACACTTAAGGGAACCAATATACGATCTGTTAGGAAAACTTAGATTCTAAATCTTATAAGATCATGTCCCTAGCTATCCACATAACTGAATCTTGAAAACAAAAGTCACTAGCTTGATTAATAAATAGACCTCAGCGAGTGAATCAAAAAATCCAGCAGACATGCATAGGAGTTCATGACTATTCAGAATTCAGACTGATTTACATATGATCATCTAATTGATATGTATTAAATCTTAATGATAAATGGCATATTAATGAAGATATTAATTCACATCAGTCTTGCAATATATAATCTTATTATATAAAGTACATTCACTAAGATTTCAATCCAAATCAATGATCCGGATCTAGATCACACGCATTCATAATGCTCAGTGAACTGTGCTAACAACCATTCATTAAAGATTTCATATTTTAATATGTTGCTGACAATTTTATTTATTATCTATGATCTTAATCCTCTCGTACTATTACAAGATCACAGTCTCATTAATAATATGAAATTTTCAGATATTTATATAAATTATTCAATAATAATTTAAAAGAACAATTGTAAGAAAAATATAATATTATTTAAATTTCATATCAAAACTTCAATACACATGTTTTGAGGGCATAACCTCCAATGGAGCAGACGTTGGAAGACCAAACACTATCCAATCAACCGCAAGAATGAAGTGACATGTCATGAATGAAGCGACACAACATCAAGTCATGATTCATCATTAATGGCCATCACCCTCCATTACGCGCACCCACGCGCCACTAATGCTTCCACTCCCAATGTGATAATGATCCTCGAAGCATAGGAAAGGTAAAGCGACGCATGCGACGAAAATGACCTGGCAATTAATTCCACTCGGTGTATTTAACCTCCTCTAAGGAGTAGACTTTGAGCACAAATGTAAGGTACCCAGGACATGTTCGTAATCTATCACCATATAGAGGTAGCTTGGATGATGGAGTCTTCAGGCCCTGATGAATAAAGCCATCCGAGTCCTCGACTGGGGGCAACTGTTATGGGTATTTTTCCAACCACCAGTAACACAATGACACATGTCACATCAAATTTAGGAACTCCTGACCTTTGGAAAGGAATAGGATACCTGGGTCCCGATGGATCTCGGGACGCCCAAACCCGAGCATATGAAAAAATAGTTGAGTCCACAAGTAGAGCCCTATTAAACCCGAGCATAAAGTCATCACCACCCGCCGAAAGGAGCACCCAACAAGTCTAATCGCTATGGCATAACATCAAACAGTCTTAGAAATGTCACCTCAGAAGCACATCAACCATTAATGCCCCAGTCTAATCAAGGACAATCCAGGCAGGCTTCGTGTCTCATAAAGCTTCTCTAGCACGCCTTCAAGAGACTTCTTCGGCACGCGTTCTCCCACCTCGAGGACTCAAGTATAAATACTTCCCCTAATCGACAAGCGAGGCTTATCTTCTCTCCCCTATAAAAACTATGCCAACATATCGACAAATGACTGACTTAGGCATCAGAGACTCTTAGGCGTGGCAACCACTCTCGGTTCCTCGCCATTAGGGCTCTTTATCTGTGTTTTGGAGATGTTGAGGCTGTGAGGATCTCCAATCAAAAGGAAGAGTACGCTCACCATAAAGAGGAACGAACTCACATAATGACACTCTTGCAGAGCCCCCAGGTTAGGTGGACCCCTACACTTGTATTGTGGCAATTGTTGGCTAAAACAGAGGGTGTTATCTATTTTGCCCATGTTAAATCCTTCATCAATTAGAAATTTACTTGGCCTTACGTATCAAGCTCTAGAAGCTTGTTTTAGTCCATAGAGAGCATTTTTAAGTTTATACAGGTGATTTAGAAAATTCAAACTTTGAAAACAGAGAGGTTGCTCTATAGAAACTTCCTCCATAACGTATCCATTTATAAAGGCACTCTCGATATCCATTTGATATAAAACAAAATTTTTGAAACATGCAAAGACTAATAGCATTCTTATTGACTCAATTCTAGCAACGAGAGCGAAAGCCTCATCATAATCTATACATTATTCTTGATTATATCCTTGTGCCACTAATCTAAATGAATTTCTAGTAACAATACCATTTTCATCTACTTTATTTCTAAACACCCACTTAGTATCCATTATCGAGTGATTAGAGGTCTAAAAATAAGTTCTCATTCATTACTTCTTTCAAATTGATTAAGTTATTCTTGCATAGCAACTATAAAAGATTAGGTTTAAGTTGAGAAATAAAAGCAATATTACCAATACTATGAAGTGTAGAGCGAGTCTCCACCCATTTTGATATGCCTCCCCCTAAAGGCTCATTTGGATGGATTTTTACAAACTTCCATTCTTTTGACAGTTGGTTGCAATCTTGCACTCAGACATTTTCTTGGGAAGAGTGACTTGATCCTTCATTAGTATTGATATTAGCCCATTCTACCTTTCTAACAATTTCATCATCTTGATCACAAAAGATGTAATAGGGAATAAATTCATCAATGACAACATGCATGGATTCTTCCACAACTAATGTTCTTCTATTATAAACTCTATATGCTTTGCTAGTTGTGGAATATCCTAAAAAGATTCCTAAGTCAGTTTTAGAATCGAACTTACTAAGGTTGTTTTTATTGTATAAAATAAAACATTCACCCAAAAACTTTAAAATGACTTATATTAGGATTTTGTTATTCCAAAGTTCATAAGAGGTTGTGTTTAAAATAAGTCTAAGTAAAACACGATACATAATGTAATAAGATGTATTAACGACTTATGTCCAAAAATATTTAGGTAAGTCATTCTCATTTATACTATTCTTGTTATTTCTTATAGGGACCGATTTTTCCTCTCAACAACACAATTTGTTGTGAAGTTCTAAGAGTAGAAAACTCATGTGAAAAAATAATTTTCATCGCACAAAGCTTCAAAGTTTCCATTTTCAAATTCTCCACCATGATCATAATTTGGAAATTGTAAAACCTTTTTCATTTTGAACTAGTTTGCAAAAACTTTGAAAATGCTTTAAAAGTTTCATCCTTGTTTTGAGAAATAAAACTAAAGTATATCTTGAAAAATCATCAACTATGACAAATGCATAATATTTACCACAAAGACTTACAAATTTTGAAGGGCCAAATAGGTCCGTGTGTAGTAATTGTAATGGTTTAATGCTTGACACTATATATTTTGATTCGAAAGATCTCTTAACTTGTTTACCCATTTGACGTGCATCACAGATTTTATCTTTCAAAAAATATTTTTTAGATGACCTTTTACTAAATCACATTTTGATAGCTTTGAATAGAAATCTATGCTAGCATGCCCTAGTCTTCTATGATATAACCAACTATCATTGTCAAAAACAAGAAAACATTTTCATTAAGGGCTCATTTGAATGTCTCCCACTAAGGAATCATTTGGATGTCTCCCACTAACAAGAAAACACTATATATTTCTCAAGTTGAGAAATAAAAGCAATGTTACCAATACTATGAAGCGTAGAGCGAGTCTCCACCTCTTTTGATATGTCTCCCATTAAGGGCTCATTTGGATGGATTTTTACAAACTTCCATTCTTTTGAAAGTTGGTTGCAATCTTGCACTCAGACATTTTCTTGGAGAGAGTGACTTGATCCTTCATTAGTATTGATATTAGCCCCTTCTTCCTTTCTAACAGTTTCATCATATTGATCACAAAAGATGTTATAGAGAATAAATTCATCAAAGATAACATACATGGATTCTTCCACAACTAATGTTCTTCTATTATAAACTCTATATGCTTTGCAAGTTGTGGAATATCCTAAAAAGATTCCTAGTTCAGTTTTAGAATCGAACTTACTAAGGCTGTCTTTATTGTATAAAATAAAACATTCACCCAAAAACTTTAAAATGACTTATATTAGGATTTTGTTATTCCAAAGTTCATAAGAGGTTGTGTTTAAAACAAGTCTAAGTAAAACACGATACATAATGTAATAAGATGTATTAACGACTTATGTCCAAAAATATTTAGGTAAGTCATTCTCATTTATACTGTTCTTGTTATTTCTTATAGGGACCGATTTTTCCTCTCAACAACACAATTTGTTGTGAAGTTCTAAGAGTAGAAAACTCATGTGAAAAAATAATTTTCATCGCAAAAAGCTTCAAAGTTTCTATTTTCAAATTCTCCACCATGATCATAATTTTGAAATTGTAAAACCTTTTTCATTTTGAACTAGTTTGCAAAAACTTTGAAAATGCTTTAAAAGTTTCATCCTTGTTTTGAGAAATAAAACTAAAGTATATCTTAAAAAATCATCAACTATGACAAATGCATAATGTTTACCACAAGGACTTACAAATTTTGAAGGGCCAAATAGGTCCGTGTGTAGTAATTGTAATGGTTTAGTGCTTGACACTATATATTTTGATTCGAAAGAGCTCTTAACTTGTTTACCCATTTGACGTGCATCACAGATTTTATCTTTCAAAAAATAATTTTTAGATGACCTTTTACTAAATCACATTTTGATATTTTTGAATACAAATCTATGCTAGCATGCCCTAGTCTTCTATGACATAACCAACTATCATTGTCAAAAATAAGAAAACATTTTCATTATTATTTTGGAAATCACTTAGATGAATAGTGTAGACATTTTGGTCCCTTTTTCTAACAAATAAAACTTTGTTTGATACTTTATCTATAATTAGACAAAAATCTTTTTCAAAAATTACTATATAGTTTATACCACAAAGTTGACTTATGCTAAAATAATGCTTTAGGCCATCTACAAGTAGAATTTTGTCTATAGCATGGGAAGAATCATTACTTACAGAGTCAATACCAATGATTTTACTTTTCTTATCATCTTCAAATGTGACTTGTCCTTTCTTTCGATAAATTTGAGTGAGTTTTGATTCATCACCAGTCATATGTCTCGAGCATCCACTATCAAGATTCCATTTATTGTTTTTCTTCAATGGTACATCATCTTCTAGTGCCATGACACACATGTTTACAACTTCCTCTTCTTCGCCATCAGAGTCGTTATCATCGATATCATCCCAAGTTGCCTTGAATGTTCTTCTTTTGAACTTCTTTCAGGCATTACTTTGATTTGGACAATCAGCTTTTATGTGTCCAGGTATTTTGCACTCATAGCATGTGTGTGTCTTGAGGTATTTTCTTGTCATTTTTTCTTGAAGCATTTTTCCTTCTATTTAGGAATTGCTTGAATCGTCTAGTGAGTATGACTATGTCATCTTCCTCATTATAGTCATCATTCTTTCTATCAAATTGTTCAACTGTTGATTTTAATGCAATGCTCTTCTTCTTTGATGTATCTGGTATGATCGATCATTAAAAAATTAATGAAAATTAGATTTGAACCACGAACGGTTCGTGGACAGAATATCAATTTTTTTATTTAACTTAATAGTTTTAGTTTGATCATGCATATACGATATTAAAACAAATAGGTTAAGGGGAAATAATTTTTTACCTTTACTCTGTATCGGAGAATTTCTGAACTGATAGAACTCCCTCGAGCGTTATTTGTGTTATTCAAGCTTTAAGATCCAAATCATGAACTTGATTTTCCACAAATGATTTGTGAATTCATCCCCCAACATTCACCCGTTAATTTCATAAATATATCTTAGAAGAATTTTACATAGAAATTTCACTATGGGCTCTCAAAATGACTGAAGAAAAAAAAATCAAATCTTCATTATTCAGATTAATTTTGGCGGCAACAGTAGTGAAAGGAGAAAATATTTTTCTTTTACTTTTGTGTAAGTTGATAAATCTTATCCTCATTATCTCTTTATAATCAAATTGCTATTAGATATTTATCAAAAAATAATTTTTGATATTTAAAATATACCCATATATTATTAATTTCCAAAAATTCTCCTAATTATCTATTATTGGCGAAAATAACATGATCTCCTAAAGTTTTAGTTGTATCGAAATTCATCAATCCAATTGAGAAATATAATTGATCATTATCATTAATTCATTCATTTATTTTATTTAACTAATTATCTAATAATTAGAAAATAATAAATAATTAATTCAACACAACAATTATACTTAACTAACTTAAGTGACATCACCTATCACATATAGGTGTAAGAAATATGCCTTGGCACCAAAATACATTTTGGTCCAACTTAGTTCGTTTTTCTATTCTTGTTCTCTCAGCTATTTCTGAGATCGAGTGGACCCACATAAATAAAGCTTAAGATTCAAATACTTGGTGAATTTATTTTCATAAATTCTCGGCCTATTTAATCCACACATCGTATGAATCCACTATATGTTCGATGCCGAATCAACTCTATATTCATGTGCGCTACATTTTCTGTTGGTGTAAATAAACTCTATTTATTTTAATGATCCACAAAATATTTTAACATAATATCCATCGTGAATATCAGTAACAAGAACGGGATATAAAATTACCATTTTACCCCTCATGTTATTATTTCTTTAACTTCTTTATTGATTGTGAATAAGAAAGAAATTATAGTGAATTGTCTCGTGCAATTATAAGTCTTATTCAATGAGTCATTTCATCAAATACTTGATCAAGTTAATTTATTCATACACCCATCAATAAAACATAAGGTAATATTTTGCTTTCACAATCCAACCATAAATTTTCATATATGTGAATCACGCAACTCCTCTTTAATTAAATTACAATCCCAACAACCGAGATATTGCCCACCAATTCGAACTCCCTCATTTGACATATCAAAAATTGCAACTAACCAAGTCAAGTTATGTATTCACCTCAGGATTAAGGTAAATACGTAAATACTCTTAAGGTGTAACAATTAGATTTAGAGCTAGGTAAACGGTTTTGTGATTTAAACTAATTTGTTACCTGTTTATTAACATGTTCATAACATGTCTAGATTAATCATTTGAGTCTCCACCCTTATGCCCCAAGACTGACATCCAACGATTCAACCTAACAGTCGTAATCGAATTTGATTGCCCAGTTGATCCTAAGACTATAAATATCATTTTGAACTATTTCAAAAGAATTTGTTTGGAGATGCTTCTGTCCTCACTCTTCTTTTATTGACAATAGTTCCAAGACTTGAGTAATTTATAAACACGCTTTAATTTAAAATAAAACTTTCAATTAGTCATTAAAAATTCAGTAATACAAATATTTGAGAAATAATGCAATACAAATAAATAGTTGTTACACGTTACTTTATGGACATATTCCAAAAACCTCCCACTTGGACTAAAGTAGGCATGTACAATCTCTTATCCCCAAGCCCTCCAGATGATCATACAAAACCTTATTTCTTAAAGTCTTTGTGAATGGATCTGCCAGGTTGTTGACTGTCGAAATATGCGTAACCACAACGTCTCCACGCTGAATAATCTCTCTAATATGGTGATACTTAGAATTCGTGATAACCCCATTGTTATCACAATAAAGTGTCATAAGTTTGTCAGCGTCTGGAACAACTTTCAAAGTCTTCAAGAACTTCCTAAGCCATACAACCTCCTTTGTAGCTTCACAAGCTGCCACATATTCAGCTTCCATGCTAGAATCAGTAATGCAATATTGCTTGATACTTCTCCATACAACTGCTCCACCATTCAGGATGAACATCAATCCTGAAGTCGACCTCCTAGAGTCCTTATCAGCATGAAAATCAGAATCTGTATACCTCGTTATATTCAAGTTACTACCTGAATACATAAACATATAATTCCTTGTTTTCCTGAGATACTTAGGATATGCTTGACGGCATTCAAATGCTCGATTCCACGATTAGATTGGAAATAACTTACTACGCCCACGACATAGCAAATATCAGGTCTAGTGCAAAACATCACGTACATGAGGTTTCCTACGGATGAGGCATAGGGTATCATTCTCATGTCTTCCTCTTCTTGAGGAGTCTTAGGAGACTGCTCCATGGAGAGAATGACTCCATGTCTAAAGGGAAGAAATACCCTTCTTGGAGTTTTGCATACTGAAGCGATCCAACACTTTATTAATATAAGATGCTTGAGAAAGTGTCAATTGTCTTTTCTTCCAATCTCGAAAGATCTGAATACCTAAGACAAATGTAGCTTCTACAAGATCTTTCATGTTAAATTATTTTGCAAACCAAAACTTGACATCAGACAAGTTTCCTACATCATTCCCAATGAGTAGAATATCATCTACATACAAGACTACAAAAACCACATTCCCTTCGTGTATTAACTTATACATACAGGTTCATCCACCAACTATTCAAAACCATAGTTCTTAACAGTTTTGTCGAATATAATATTCCACGACCGTGACGCTTGCTTAAGTCCATAAATGAACTTATGTAGTTTGTAAACTTTTCCCTCTTGACATTTCTCCATGAACCCATCTGGTTGAGCCATATAAATGCGTTCTTTAAGATTACCATTTAGAAAATCAGTCTTGACGTCCGTTTTTTCAGATTTCATAATCAAGGGCGGCAACAATGGATAAAAGAATTCAGATGGATTTAAGCATGGCTACTAGTGAGAAAGTATCATCGTAGTCAATACCTTCCTTTTGAGTGTAGCCCTTGGCTACTAGTCTGGCTTCGTCTCTACATTCCCATACTGACCTCTTTTCTTCTTATATATCTATTTGCATCCTACAGGTTTTATCCCTACAGGAGAATCTACAAGTTTCCAGACTCTGTTCGAGTACATCGAATATATCTCAACGTTCATGGCTTCCTGTCATAAGTTTAGTTCAGGACCAGCCATGGCCTCCGAGTAAGAAATTGGTTCATCTTGGTCCTTGTCTCATACAACTGTCAAAGTTTCTCATAGGACATGTACCTTTTAGGTTGTCTCACAACTCTCCCACTACATCGAGGCTCCATAGTCTGTGGCTCCTATCGTGATTCTTCCATTATTGAATAAGAAATAATTTTGATTAGGGTGTCAGTGTTCTCCCACTCAATAATTTCTTTAGCACAACTGTGCTTCTCGGCTGTACACTTTTAATATATATTCTTCAAGAAAATGAGCATTCGTGCTAACGAATATTTTCTTATCAGTCATACTATTGAAGATATACCCCCTTCGTTCCCATAGGATATTCTACAAATATGCACAATTTTGAACGACTGGCCAACTTTCCTATCTTCGGTCTTAGAACATGTGCTGGGCAACCCCATATTCTAAAATGGTGAATGGACGAATTTCTCCCGTACCATCTTTCATATGGTGTACCAGGCATAAACTTTTATGGAAATTGGTTCAGAATATATGCCGCTGTTACTAAGGTATATCCCCAAAACGAATCTAAGAGGGATGAGTAACTCATCATAGATCTAACAATATCCATCAGAGTTCGATTCCTTCTCTCTGACACACCATTTGTATGTAGCGTATCGGGTGTTGTAAGTTGAGAAAGAATATTTTCTTCCTTAAGAAAGTCCTCGAACTCTCCTAGCAAGTACTCTACACCACGATCAGATCGTAGTGTTTTGATTTATTTTTCGAATTGCTTTTCAACTAAGGCTTTATATTCTTAGAACTTTTCAAAGGTTTTAGACTTTGATGTATTAGATAAACATGACCAAAACGTGAGTAGTAGTCAGTGAAGGTTACGAAGTATTCATAACCTCTTCTTGCTTGGATATTCAATGACCCACATACATCATTATGTATGAGTATAAGGTATTGAGTGGCTCTTTCACCTTTTGATAAAAAATTTCTCTCGGTCATTTTGCCCTCTATACAGGATTCACATGTGGGTAGTAAACCCACACTTAAAGAATGAAAAGGACCATCCACCACAAGTATTTTAATATAGTCTAGGCTAATATGTCCAAGACGTAAGTGCCACATATAGCTTAGACCGATTGAATCATACTTTAACCTTTTTCTATCCCTACGTGAATCAATCTTCACTTTAGTCTCACAAATCATGGGTACTGCAGGTTTTACATGATACAATTTATTAATCATTCGTGCGAAAAAAATTAAGCATTCATTTCTAAAAATATTAATATCATTATCAATGAATTTTAGATCAAATCTTTGCTCAATCATGCACCAATAGAAATCAAATTGTTCCCAAAACTCTGGATATAATAAATATCACACAAAATAATAAAATGTTTCTCAAAATATAATTTAAAAGTTTCCACTGATGCAGCCGATACTAGTGATTCATTCTCCCAGTGAAAGCTGAACTCGCCTTCGTCAAGCCTTCAGATTTCCCTCAACCCTTGCAGAGAGCAACAAATGTGGTTAGTAGCTGTAGAGTTTACAATCCAAAAAAAAAATAGAGTCAGCTACATAACAAGCCATATAACCATTACTATACCTTTAGATCTCAACCCTTTGAGATACTCTAGGCAGTTACGTTTTCATTGACCAGCAGCTCCACACTGATGACACTTATCTACTCTCACGGTGCTCTTGCCTTTGGCAGCTCTCGACTTTTGCTTTTTCACTTTCCTTGTACCCCTTCTCTTTTTCTTCTTAGAGCTAGAGGTGGAGGGCTTACTCTCAGTAAAGTTAACCTCTCAAAGTTTGCTCTTGCCCTTCAGAAATGGGGGTCTCAGCAGCTTGTAACACCTTCTGAGCCCAGAAAGTGAGTAGTTCAGCTTATTCATCGAATAATTAAGCTTGAAGTTCTTAAAGGTACTAGGCAAAGTCTCTAAGATCATGTCCACTTGAGTCTCGTCATCGACCTAAGCACCTATAATCTGCATCTCGTTCAAATAACCTATGATCAACATCATATATTCTCTGACAGGAGTTCCAGGTTCCGTCTTGCAGTTCATGAAGTTACGCACAACTGTCTGTTTGGCTTGACGACCCTGATTCCTGAATATTTCGGTGATGTTTAATATCATATCAGCAATGGTCTCAAAGTTCCGATGCTACTGTTGCAACACATTGCTCGCAGATGCCAAATGTAACATCTAGCGATCTTATCAGAACGTAGCTAAGAAGCATAAACATCATTTTCCTCTTGAGTCGATTAAGCAATAGGCTCAAGAGGACAAGGTGTAGTGAGCACGAATTTGTGTTTTTCTACCGTCAGCACGATATTAAGCTTTCGATTCCAATCCATATAATTTTCATCATTCAATTTGTTCGTGTTAAGAATGGTTGGGAGAGGGGATATCAACATGATTATTGAAAAGAATAAATAAAGTGGTGTAAATAAATACTCAATTATTTAGGAAAGTATAATGCATGATGCAACTACTAAATATTTTAAAATCCATTAAAAATATTTCCTCCATGATGTTATGATAAAAATGATAGCTTGTCTAATCGAGGATGAAGTCCAAACTATCTCCTATTGCCTTGAGACTCCTCTTGTTTGGTTAACGCTCAAATGTCTCCACATCTAGCTTAACCCGTCATCAATGATTTTGGTCACCTTGGTCCCATTGACTAGCCCCTATGGGAGAATTCTAATGTGCTTCAGTCTAAGTGTTTAACCAACGCATCGACCCTTAAAAATTGTTATGGACTAATAGTCCGTCTATGGGATGACCCTGCCCCACCATTTCATTTAGAAGTCTTAGCTTCTGAAGTAACTCGATGACTCAAAGTGACACGATTCCAAAATTTCTCACATTCAAGTGAGGACTGCTATGGGCGGTTCTAACCCTTCCTCGTGGCACGATCAAGTTTGCACTGGAGACATTGGGAACGTTTCAACATCCTCCCACATAGTTTTTGAAAAAAATTGAATTTTTGGTTGTTTTTCAAAAAATATAACTTTTATTATATTGAAAAACGTGATTAAATTTAAAAATCTTTTATTAATTTTAAATCTCAATTTAAATAGGAGTCTTCTACTCCTAATCAAGCTCAATCAACAATACTTGGGTCCATCAGACGCGATTACCAATCAACTCTTGTCAAACAATTTGACTTTTTTTCAAATACTCAATCCATTAATGCTTAATCACTTGACAACCCATTTTCATATTTTCAAATAATACACTGCGAAAATCTATTTCTTATTGAGCCTCCATTTTCTCATCTGAAGGATTCAACACAAATAGCCAAAGCCCATGTCATTCCTAAATTCCATTATATCCCTAGAGACAATAAAAATCTCAATTTCTACAAGGACACAGAATCCATAAAAAATAGCCCATTCAAAAATTCTAAGGAAAGAATCATTTACCATTCTCCCTCTACCCTTGGGATCATAACTATAGAGGATTGGAAAATCCATTCTTCAAGTTTCAAAATACTATTAAATAAAAATAATAATTATTTTGACTATATTGATGCATGGCACATGATTTTTCGACATCAAAATCGTAATTTTTCTCACTTTTGGTTTTTGAATTTCGATAAGAATTTCAAAATTGATTTTCCAAATTGGTTCTTAAAATGATGGTCCACTCATGGTCTTACATTAGAACTTTTTCCAATTGAATTACAATAAGGTTTCAATTTATTTTCAAAGATTTACAAGCTCTCACCAATTGAGGTCTCCTTTCCCAAATACTTTGTTTTACAAAAAATACAAAATACTTTGGATTTTGAAATGGCAATACTCAGTTGAAAATGGAATCCTCACAAGAGAATACTATGTCAAGTGGTGGGATAAATTGAATACCCTGAAAATTATTGCATCCATCAATATGATATTAGCAAATCCTTTTATCCAAGCTCCATTAAAGATTAATGAGGACATTTACCTAGCTCCACAAATCAAACCCAAGTCCAAACCCTCTTCAAAGGGTAAATCAAAAGTCACAAAGCCAAAGTCCAAATTAGAGAAAAAAATGAATCCAAAAAATACTTCATGTTTTGGAAGACAGTGACGATTTTGAGTATGGATCATCCGACGAGTCAAGTCTCACAATCAAACCAAAAATCCAAAAAGACCAATCATCCAAAAATATTACCCTTCAACAATTGAAGGACCTATTTGATGACATCAGTCTCGGTAATGATAAATAAAGAAAAAAATAATTCACCTTTGGAAAAATGTCAATGTTTGAAATAATCAAAATCAAAACAAATAATTTTAAAGGTATACTATGATGACACCAAAGCACAATGCAAAGGTAATAATAGTCTTCAAAGACAAGCAGTAGTCATAATTACTTATTTTCAACAACCAAGTCACAAAAGTCCAAGATAACAATTATCAAGGATCAAAGGCAATATGTCCAGCAAAGTAAAGCAATAATCACACACAAGAATCCAAGATAGCAATTATCAAGGAAATTTGACATGCAACAACATTCACAATGACTTTCAACAAACAATAATTATGACAGACATGAAGATTGAGAGAACAATTATCGAGGAAACTTTGTATTTTGTCATTTTCTATAACTATTGTACTAGCTGTCAAATAATTAGGCAACTATTTATGCTTTTTACCATGTCTAGTCAAAAGTAGATAAAAGTAGAAATGTAAAACATTTTTACTTTTGTGAAATATAATAGTTCAGGTAAGTGATGAGTTCCTGGTGAACTCCACTTTACTTAGCTGTAAATAGGCAACTCTCTCTCATTTGTTCCTCAGAACTTGTTTTCAACTCTTAAATGAGAGCATAACTTGTTTTGTAAATTCATTATGAGAAAACTCTTGATGATAAAATACTTAATAAATTAAAAAAATTGAGAGATAATATCTCAGAATAAGATAGATATAGGTTAGAATCCACCTATGAGCCATCTACGATTTATGAATCTTCAAAAAATATTGAGGAACTGTCCAAAGATTTAAAAATTAAATCATCTGTTAAGGTTATTGACCAAGACAGTATCTCTGAATTAGATAACCATAGGTTAGAATCTACCTATGAATCTTCCACAATCAATGAACCTTCAAATATTAGTAAGATTGAAGAAACATTAAAGAAATAAGAAACTAATGAATCAACATATTCTACTGGAGTGGTTAACCAAGACAATCCTTCAAAATTTGAAAATAAATCTAAAGAAATTCTAATTAATCATAACAATTCTTTAATCACTGCTTCTCCTTTCAAAATTTGAAAGGAAGAAGAACCAAATAAAAAGTAGTTGAATAACTCAATTACTCCAATCAAAGTCTAATTTCAATAGGAAAACAATTAGACAAAATTGAGAATAAAGTTGATAATCCTAATGAACCTAAACCTAATAAATCTCTAGAAGAAAAACTTTTAATAAATCTTTCAGATCAAACTACTTTAAATATTGTTCCTGTTAATAAACAGATTGATAAAATGCTTTAGGAATTGAAGAATAAATCTATTGAATGATCTTCTTCTGTTAACATTGTTAACCAAAACAGTCATTCTGAATTTGAAATTAAATCATAGAAAATTGATGAAATACTTCAAGAATTGAAAGTAATCCATCAAGACAATAGTTCAGATTCAGAAAGCCATAGGTCAGAATCCAACTATGAGTCAGCCATAATAAGTGAATCTTCAAACATTAATAATATTGAAGATACATTTTAAAATTTAAAAATTAATAAATTAGAAAGGAAATGGCCTAAGAAGCATATTCCTCCTGACATTCAAATTACTGAAAAGGCCTTTCGTTAATCAATTTTCTATTTCTGCAGAGACATTAACAATAATTGAGCACTTCATTGGAACGCACGTAATATTATTTCGCATATCCATGACCAATTAACCAATCTTAGATCTCCAACCTTAAGTGATTTCCACTCGTACAAAAATATATTTTTGTTCAGAATAATGATAAGGGATGATAGTAATCAACCACTTTGGAAAGAAAAATTCATTAATGGATTACCCAATTGGTTCACACAAAAAATTAGTACAGTCCTAGTAATGATCTAGGTAATATACACTATAATAGTCTCACCTACGGTACAATAATTACTACATTACAAAAGGAAGGTTTAAAATGTGCATTGATATGAAAATCAATAACCAAATTAAAAAAGAAATAAAACTGCCAAATGAATTAGGCAACTTTTGGGACTAGTATAGTTTACCCGCTATTGCTCATTCCAGAAAAATAGAAAAATTCCCATTTAAGTCCTAAAAGGTCTCACAAGCGTCATAGGAGACAATACCACAAAAATAGGCATAAAATGTTTTACCAATACTTTTCAAAGAATAAAAGTAAACTTAAGTGTTTTAAATTTGGCCAGAGTGATAATTTATCTAGCACTTCTAAAGTCAAAAATAAAATTAATCAATTAAAATTCTCTGATGAAGATAAGCAAGGATTGTTTAGAATCATAGAGTCAATAGAATATTATGAGAGTAATAGTGATGATTTAGGAGAATTTGAATACCTTGAATCCTCAGAATCTAACTCTTTGAGTTCTGACATTGATTCTCCTAACATATCTATGGGGTGTAGAGATAGTTGTTGTCAAAAAGTAAATGTTTTAAATAAAAATGAAGAACAAGAAAATCTCTTGTTGGATTTAATTAGAAAAATTCAGAATCCCGAATTAAAACAAGAATACTTAGAAAGACTTAAGAAAGTAATGCAAAAGAAAGAAAATTATAAGTCTAATAATAACAATTTGCTTTGATTCAAAGAAGTCTTTTAAAAATTAACAGCAAATCTGCAAAATGTGTTTTGGATAGAAAATATTACTTCTAAACAAATTCTTGCCAGGTGGCAACCTATTCTCAGTATTTTTAATTTCAATGTTTAATTTGTTAACAATTAAATTCTTGACTTCCTTACTTATAATCTTTTGTAGGAAATCATTTCAAGATTCCGCCGTGGAAGAATTTGCGGAATTTAAGGAATCTGGCCTACTAGAATATGGAAAGATAGAACATAGATTACTTAACGAAAATTCTTTTAAAATCTCAATGGCAGGACAACCGCTTTTTGTTCAAAATATTCATTTATTAATTATGGTCATAATGGATTTGAATATCCAAGAAATGCAAGGCTTAATGAATTGGATAAAATTTTGAAAGATGTTGGGTTGAAGCATGACTTCAATTCAACATTAATCCAATGGTATGAAAAATGTTAAAAAATAGGTTTTTGCAAATATAATGAAATATGTTACGATAATAGAAAAAGTTTAACTGAATTGCCAAACAAAACAATTAAAGAAATTTTGATACTAGAAGGAACTTTCTTCATCATGCCTGACGGATTTTATAAAAGTCATAGGCATGCAGTAGAGTCCGTAACTGAAAGAATCAATATCATTTTCAGAAAACATGTGAAAATGATGAATGGTTCAATAATAGAGGAGTCTTCGGCTCGACAATTGGCCCATAAGGCCCAAATCAAATAGGAGTCTTCTACTCCTAACCAAGCCCAATCAATAATACTTGGGTCCATCAGACCCAATTACCAATAAACCCTAGTCAAGCAATTTGACCCCTTCTTAAATGCTCAATCCTTTAATATTCAATCATCTGACCAACCAATTTTACATTTTCAAATAACGCAGAGCGAAAATCTCTTTCATATTGAACCTCCATTTTCTCATCTAAAGGAACCCAGGATCCCGCAAAAATAGTCAAAACACATTTCATTCCTAAATTTAATTATGTCTCTGGACACAATAATAAAAATCTCAGTTTCTACATAGACGTTCTCTTAGAAACGGAATCCATAAAAAGTAGCCCAATCAAAAATTCTGAGAAAGAATCATTTACCGTTCTTTCTCTATCCTCAGAATCATAACTATGGGGGATTGAAAAATCCATCCTTCAAGTTTCAAAATACTTTTAAAGAAAAAATAATATAATTATTTTGACTATGTTAATGCATTGCACCGGATTTTCTTGCATGAAAATAGTGATTTTTCTCACTTTTGGGTTTTAAGTTTTGATAATAATATAATATAATTATTTTAACTATGTTAATCAATTCATGGTCTAACCTTAGAAATTTTTCCAATTGATTTACAATAATGTTTTAATTTATTTTCAAAAGTTTACAAGCCATCACCAATTGAGGCCTCCTTTCCCCATACACTTAGAGTTTAAAATGGAAATACTCAATTAAGAATGGAATACTCACCAGAGACTATATGTTAAATGGTGGGATAAATTTTACACCCAGAAAATTATTGCCTCCATTAACCATGAATTTGCAAATATCCAACCTAGCCTAAAATTGTCCAACCCTTTTACCCAAGCTCCATTAAAAATTAATAAGCCAATTAACCTAACTCCACAAATGAAAATATCCCATACGAATTCCTCTAAACCAAGGGTAAGTCAAAGGTCGCAAAGCCTGAATCTTAATTGGAGAAAGAATTAATCCAAAAAATACTTCTCATTTTGGAAGATAATGACAAATCTGACTCTAAATCATCCAAAGAGTCAAGTTACTAATCATCCAGAAAGGTTACTCTTCAACAATTGAAGAACCCATTTAATAATATCAATATCAATAGTTATGAATAAATTTAGAACAATCAGTGAATAAATCGAAGAACTCACCCTCACAAAATGCCAATGATTGTGCTTATTACTATTTCTAGTCAAAATAATTAGTCAATTATTTATGCTTTTTACTATTTCTAGTCAAAAGTAGAAATGCAAAATGTTTCTACTTTTGTAGAATAGAATAGTTCAGGTAAGTGATGGATTTCCGGTGAACTCGACTTTACTTGGCTATAAATAGGTAGCTCACTCTCATTTGTTCCTCAGAACTTGTTTTCAACTCTGAACTATTTGAAAGCAAAACTTGTTTTGTAAACAAAGCTTTCTTTCTCTCCTCTTTTGCTAATCTTTATTATTCTTTGTCCTACAACATTAAATAGCAAGCGAGAGCACAATTTAGTTATTGCCAATAAACAACTACTGAATCATCCTATTCTACTAGGGTGTTTAACCAAGACAATCCTTTAGAATTCAAAAATAAACCTGAAGAAATTTTAATTAATCATAAAAATTCTTTAATCACTACTTCTCTTATCAAAATTTCAAAGGAAAAAGAACCAAATTAAAAAGTAGTTGAACAACTCAATTACACCAATCAAAGTCTAATTCCAATAGGAAAACAATTAGACAAAATTGAGAATAAAATTTATGTTCTTAATGAACCTAAGCCTAATAAATCTCTGGAAGAAAAACCTTTAATAAATCTTTCAGATTAAAACTACTTCAAATATTGTTCCTCTTAATAAAGAGATTGGTAAAATGCTTCAAGAATTGAAGAATAAATATGTTGAATCATCTTCTTCTGTTAAGGTTGTTAACTAAAGCAGTCATCTGAATTTGAAATTAAATCTGAGAAAATTGATGAAATACTTCAAGAATTGAAAGTAATCAATCAAGACAATTGTTTAGATTCAGAAAACCATATATCAGAATCCACCTATGAGTCAACCACAATAAGTGAATCTTCAAACATTAATAATATTGAAGATACATTTTAAAATTTAGAAATTAATAAATTAGAAAGGAAATAGCCTAAGAATCCTATTCCTCCTGACATTCAAATTACTAAAAATTCTTTCATTAATCAATTTTCTATTTCTACAGAGAAATTATATGAATGAAATATTGATGGTCTTTCTGAGCATGAAGTTCTCAACAAATTGCAGCACATGGCATTGGTAGCTAATAGTTACATTACCACACACAGTTTGCCTCATAATGAGGTAATCAATCTTTTAGTCACAAGATACATAGGAATGCTTCATTTCTGGTGAAAAAACATCTCATAGAAGAATCCAAATATACCATCATTTCAACAGTTAAGATTGATGCTGAAAGAACCCAAATTATTAGAGAAGATTGGGAAACAATGCTTGGTGCCATCAATACACTTCTCTACACAATAATCGAGCACTTCATTGGAACGCCAAGTAATATTACTGCGCGTATCCACGACCAATTAACCATTCTTAGGTGTCCAACCTTAAGTGATTTTCACTCATATAAAAATATATTTTTATCCAGATTAATGACAAGGGATGATAGTAATCAACCCTTTTGGAATGAAAAATCCATTAATGGACTACCCAATTTGTTCGAACAAAAAATTAGATAGTCCTTAGTAATGACCTAGGTAATATATACTATAATAGTCTGACATACCGTACAATAATCACTACAATACAAAAGGAAGGTTTAAAATATGCATTGATATGAAAATCAAAAAAGAAAATAAAACTACCAAATATGAATTTGGCACTTTCTGTGAGCACTATGGTTTACCCGCTATTGCCCATTCGCAGAAAAATAGAAAAAAAATCTAATTTAAGCCCTAGAAGGTCTTATAAGCCTCATATGAGACAATATCACAAAACTAGGCATAAATTTTTACCAATACTTTTCAAAGAATAAAAATTTTGACAAAAGTTTCTCTAAGAATTAAAATTACTCTACAAGAAAATTCAGTAAAAAATTTATTGAAAAGTAAACTTAAGTGTTTTAAATTTGGTCAGAGTGATCATTTATCTAACCTTGTCAAGCAAAAAATAAAACTAATCAATTAAAAATCTCTGATGAAGATAAATAAGAATTGTTTAGAATCATAGAGTTAATAGAATATTATGAGAGTAATAACGATTATTTAGAGTTAATAGAATATTATGACAGTGATTCTCCTTACATTTTTATGGGGTGTAGGGATAGTTGTCAAAAAGTAAATGTTTTAAATAAAAATGAAGAACAAGAAAATCTCTTGTTGGATTTAATTAGCGAAATTTAGAATCCAGAATTAAAACAAGAATATTTAGAAAGACTTAAGAAAGTAATTCAAAAGAAAGAAAATTTTAAGTCTAATAATAACAATACCGCAAGCCTTTCACAAACCCTTGAAAAATTCAATAAGGTTAAAGGAAGGAGAAGTTACTCTACAGGAACTTCAGAAAGAAATTAAAAATATTAAAATTGAAATTAAAAAATTAAAAAATTAAAATACATAAATAAAAGAAGAATTAAATCTTTTGAAAATAGAGAGTTTAATTAAGAATCAGGAATCTAGTGAACTAAGAAAACCTAGTAAATTTCTAATTTCTGAGAATGAGGTTGAAGAACTTGTTATTAACAATCAAAATAATGATAATTTCATCCAAATTCTTAATCAGATTAAAATAAAAAATGACACATAATTGTCAAAATAGTAATTCAAGATTTTGATGTGACAACAATGGCTCTTGTTGATTCAGGAGCAGACTTGAATTGTATGCAGAAAGGACTTGTTCCAACCAAGTACTTCAAGAAGATAAAAGAATCATTATCCTCTACCAATGGTACTTTTATGCATATCAAATGTGAAATCCCCAAAGTTTATATTTAGTAAAAAATACAACGAACAAAATAATCTTGGATTTACTAGTTCTCTCTCTGTTGTATCTATTTACAATAAAGCATGATGGGATAATTACTTATCCCATGGATGAACCTGTAAAATTCAAATTTATTTATTTTCTCACTATGAGATATTGAAAACTCTAAAACAAAATTCTATTTTCAAATCCATAGACTTAATTTCTTGCAAAAGAAAATAATTATGTTTTTTGTAAGACAAAATTGAAGAACAAGTTCTTCAAAATCAAATTAAAATCTTCAACGAAGAGTTCCTCATTAATTACAAACCCTTTGACAATGTTTTGGAATGGATAAACTATCCAATGCCAAACAAAATGGACTTCATCAACAGATTTGGAGATATTGTTGACAGAAAATCTAGATTTTGGCAAAACTAGATTGATAGATAAAAAATTATATTTTATCATTATAAATGAAAAATAATGTGATTTGATCTTAAATTTGCTTCAAGTAAATTTCAGAAAATAATGATTAAACTATTTAATCAATTTACTAATTTCTTGGTTGTCTGCATCAATAATATTCTTAGACAGTACTTGTTGAATTTCTTGCTTGTTTACATTAATAGATATGTTAAATACTTTGGATTATCGCCAAGATAATAGAACAAAATAATTTAGTTATCTTTGCAAATAGAAGCAAATTGTTTCAATATGAGAATAGATTTCCAGGACTTGAAATTTATTATTTTAGTAATCAAATCATACAATTTGCTTTGATTTAAAGATGCCTTTTAAAAATTAACTGCAAATCTGCAAAATGTGGTTTGGATGGAAAAGTATTACTTCCAAAGAAATCATTGCTAGCTAGCAACCTATTCTCAGTACTTTTAATTTTGATGTTTAATTTGTTAATAATTAAATTCTTGACTTCCTTACTTATAGTCTTTTATAGGAAATCATTTCAAGATTCCGCCATGGAAGAATTTGAGGAATTTAAGGAATCTGGCCTATTAGAATATGGAAAGGTAGAACCTAGATTACTCAACCTAAATTCTTTAAAAATCAAGAAGTTCAATGGCAGGACAACTGAGTTTTGTTCAAAATCCTCATTCATTAACTATGTTCATAATGGATTTGAATATCCAAAAAATGTATGGTTTAATGAATTTGATAGAATTTTGGAAGATGTTAAGTTGAAGCATGACTTCAATGCAACATTAATCCAATGGTATGAAAATGGTGGAAAAATAGGTTTTGGAAAACATAATTAAATTTGTTAAGATAACAAAAAAATTTAACTGTGAACCTTTTGGGACAAACATTATTTAAAATTAAATTTCTAAAAAAACAATTAAAGAAATTTTGAAATTGAAAAGAACTTTCTTCATCATGCGTAATGGATTTCAAAAAAGTCATAGGCATGCAGTAGAGTACTTAACTAAAATAATCAGTATCACTTTCATAAAACATGTGAAAATGATGAATGATTCAATAATAGAAGAGTCATTTGCTCAACAATTAGCCCTTAACACCCAAATCAAAGAGGACTCTTCTACTCCTAACCAAGCCCAATCAATAGTATTTGGGTCCATCAGACCCAATTACCAATCAACTCTGGTGAAGCAATTTGACCCCTTCTCAAATGCTCAATCATTTCATGTTCAATTACTTGACCAACCAATTTCACATTTTCCAATAATGTACATTGAAAATCTCTTCCATATTGAGCCTTCATTTGCTCATCTGAAGGATCCAGCATAAATAGCCAAAACCCGATTCATTCCTAAATTTCATTATGTCATTGGAACAATAACAAAAATCACAGTTTCTATAGAGACGTTCTCTTAGAAACAAAATCCATAAAAAGTAGCCCAATCAAAAATTCTGAGGAAAGAATCATTTTCCGTTCTTTCTCTATCCTTAGAATCATAACTATGGAGGATTGAAAAATAAATCCTTCAAGTTTCAAAGTACTTCTAAATAAAAAATAATATAACTATTTTGACTATGTTGATGCATGGCACCAAATTTTCTTGCATGAAAATAGTGATTTTTCTCACTTTTGGGTTTTAAGTTTTGATAATAATTTCAAAATTGACTTTCCAAATTGGTTCTTAAAATGGTGGTCCATTCATGGTCTAACCTTAGAACTTTTCCCAATTGATTTACAATAATGTTTTAATTTATTTTCAAACTTTACAAGCCATCACCAATTGAGGTCTCTTTTCCCCATATACTTTATTTTTCAAACAAATACAAAATACCTTGAATTTTAAAATGGCAATACTAAATTAAGAATGGAATCCTCACCAAAGAATATCATGTTAAATAGTGGGATAAATTCTACACCCAGAAAATTATTGCCTCCATTAACCATGAATTTGCAAATGTCCATTGTAGCCTAAAATTGGCCAACCCTTTTTAGCCAAGATCCATTAAGAACTAATAAGCCAAATAACCCAGCTTCACAGATGAAAATATCCAATTCGAATTCCTCCAAACCAAAGGGTAAATCAAAAGTCGTAAAGCCTAAATCCAAATTGGAGAAAGAATTAATAAAACAAATGATTCTCCTTTTGGAAGATAATGACAAATCTGACCCTATATAATCCAAAGAGTCAAGTTACTAATCATCCAGAAAGGTTATTCTTCAGAAATTGAAGGACCCATTTTATAATATCAATATCAATAATGATGAATAAATTCAGATCAATCAGTGAACAAATTGAAGAATTCACCATTGGCAAAATGTCAATATTTGAATAAAATCAAAGAATCAAAGTAATTTTGAAGGTGTATTATGGTGACACCTCAGCACAATGTAACAGTCATATTGATCTTCAAGGCAAGCAATTATCAATAGCACTAGTCACAATGACTTTTACAGACTGATTATGATTTCTCCAAAATCAACAATCAAATAACAAGAATCCAAGATAAAGAATTATCAAGAAATCCAATGTACAACAATGTGAATGAAATTTCAACATCAGCAATTATGCCAAAGCAGTTATCAAGACATGAAAACCGAGATAATAATTATCGAGGAATCTTTACATTTTATCTTCTTCTGTAATAATTGTACTAGTTGTCAAATAATTATTCAACTATTTATGCTTTTTACTAAAGTATAAATGTAAAGTAATTTTACTTTTGTAGAATACAATAGTTCAGGTAAGTGATGGGTTCCCGGTAAACTCCACTTTACTTGGCTATAAATAATTAACCCTCTCTCATTTGTTCCTCACAACTGGTTTTCAACTCTTAATTATTTAAGAGCAAAATTTGTTTTGGAAAACAAAGCTTTCCTCTTCTCCTCTTTTGTAGTCTTCTTCTTCTTTTTCTTCAATGCTAAATAGTGAGCGGGAGCACTATTTAATTGTTGTCAATAAACATTGTTTGTGTAAGTTTTTAATCTTACACCTTAATACAGTTTTACTACTTTTAATTCTTGCATCTTAATACTCCCTCTTTAATTTCTTTAAATTACACTTGATTTCGTACCTTTTGATATCAGAGCCAAACCTGATAGGGAGATTTACTATTTACTTAAATATCTACATAATTAAACTGTTCACCTCTTGTTATGGCTGGTCAATCTTTTATTGTTGCTCAATTGCTTACCTGAATAATTGCTTGATTCTGCATATTTTGGTATCAGAGCCAAACCTGGTGGGAAGATATATTGTTTACTTAATTTATCTACTTAATTAATTTGTTCACCACCTGTTATGGCCGATTATTGCTTTTATTGTTGTTTATCAATTGCGTACATGAATAATTGTTTTTATTTAATCTCATTCTCCACCAAAGTGGCTAGTTATTTTTATGCTTATTATTTATTTGTAATATTTGTTTATCTAATATGTGAATCTAATTTGACAGAGGCTGGCATATCAGCTTCTATTTGGTTAGCTGCAGAAACTACAATAAGACCTTTTAGAGACGTAAATCGTGAGGGTAGGGTGGTTGTAGGGGTAAAAGTGGAGAATAGAGAACTTGATAGGAGGTTGTAGAAGTCACAACAGATTAGAAACCAAAATACAGTATAAAATTTTCAATCATAAGAATAATTTAGTTATTTGAGCAATGAGTAGATTATCTAGAAATAGTTCTTCTAGTAGCATTAGGTCTACAATAACTTCAATATCTGACATAATAGATAATGAACATTTTGAATTAGCAGATGATCAAGTAGATCATTGGGTATGGAATATACCCAGAATCCCTAATTAAAATATTTACAAATCCACATGGTCTGATGCTTCCTACAAGCCTCAGCATCGTAAAAAATAATTAAAAATAATGATAACACCCAGCAGTACGTAAATGGTACTAATAGAGTCAAGGAGTATAGCTAATCTAGAACCCCTAGGAATTCCTCTTCTTGATCATCTATTAATGATCAAGATCTTAAGATTCGAATAGAGCAAGAATTAAAAAATTTAAAAATTAAAAATCTAAAACCTAAAGGAATAAGTTCCCAAAATAGCCAGTCAGACCTTAATAATAAGTCTGAACAATCTGATAAAATTAATTACTAATCTTCTAATTCTTAAAATAGGGAGTGTAGCTAGTCTAATACCCTTAGAAGTTCCTTTTCTGGATCATCTATTAATTATGATCAAAATTTTATGATTCAAAAATTAGAACGAGAATGAATTTAGACACCATGAGTCAAGAACATAAACCAGATTGGGCAAGTCTAAATCAACACAATAATGACCTAGTCAATCTAGATAGATGTAATAGGTTTAGAGATTCAAATAATATGGATCAAAGAAAAATTATACTTGCTGAATGGAAGGCGTTCATGCAAAAATATAAATTTGACATATTTTTCCTTGATTATGTTGAGGATTTTTATGAACCAAATAATAGGGTAATTCCCAAACCTAAAGAAGAATCTAATGAACCCTTCAAAATTTATTGTCAAAAAACTCTTGATGATAGAATACTTAAAAAATTAAAATTTCTGAGAGACAATAACTCAGAATCAGATAGACATAGGTTATAATCCACCAATGAGCCATCTAAAATTTATGAATCTTCAAAAAATATTGAGGAACAATCCAAAGATTTAGAAATTAAATCATCTGTTAAGGTTATTGACCAAGACAGTATCTCTGAAAGATTGTCGTGGATAACCATAGGTTAGAATCTACATATGAATCTTCCTAAATCAACGAACCTTCAAATATTAATAAAATTGAAGAAACATTAAAGAAATTATAAACTAATGAATCATCATATTTTGCTAGGCTGGTTAACCAATACAATCCTTCAGAATTTGAAAATAAACCTGAAGAAATTCTAATTAATCATAAAAAAATTAATCATTTCTTCTCCTTTCAAGATTTCAAAGGAAGAATAACCTAATAAAAAGGTTGTTGAACTCAATTATACCAATCAAAGTTTAATTACAGAAGGTAAACAATCAGATAAAATTGAAAATAAGGTTGATGATCTTCATGAACCTAACCCTAATGAATCCCTGAAAGAAAAACCTTTAATAAATCTCTGAGATAAAACCACTTTAAATATTGTTTCTCTTATTAAACATATTGATAAAATGCTTCAAGAATTTAAGAATAAATCTGTTCAATCATCTTCTTCTGTTAAGGTTGTTAACCAAAATAGTCGTTTAGAATTTGAAATTAAATCTGAAAAAATTGATGAAATATTTCAAGAATTGAAAGTTATCAATCAAGACAATATTTATGAATTAGAAAGTCATAGGTCACAATCCACCTATGAGTCAGCCACAATAATTGAATCTTCAAACATTAATAATATTGAAGATACATTTAAGAATTTAGAAATTAATAAATAGAAAGGAAATGGCCTAAAAAGCCTATTCCTCCTTATATTCAAATTATTGAGAATTCATTAGTTAATCAATTTTCTGTGTCTGCAGAAAAATTATACGAATGTAATATTGATGATCTTTCTAAATAGGAAGTCCTCAAAAAACTATAGCATGGCAATGGTAGCTAACAACTACATTACCACAGACAATTTAGGAATGTTAATCAATCTTTTGTCACAAGATTCACAGGAATGTTACATTCTTGGTGGAAAAAACATCTTACAAAAGAATCCAAAAATACCATCTAGTCAGCAGTGAAGATTGATGTTGAAGGAGTCCCAATTATTGGAGAAGATCAGGAAAGAATGCCTAATGCAATCAATACACTTATTTAGACAATAATTTAACACTTCATTGAAATGTTGAGTAATGTTACTTCGTGTCCATGATTAATTGATAAATCTTAGGTGTCCAACCCTAAGTGATTTCTACTGGTAACGACAAGGGATGATAGTAATCAACCCTTTTGGAAAGAAAAATTCATGAATGGATTACCTAATTTATTCGCACACAAAATCAGAACATTCCTTAGTAATGACCTAGGAAACATGGATTATTATAGTTGATACAATAATTACTATAATACAAAGGAAGGTTTGAAAATGCGTATAAATATAAAAATTAATAAACAAATTAAAAAAGAAAATAAAACTGCCAAATATGAATTAGGCTATTTTTGTGAACAATGTGGTTTACCTGCTATCGCTCCTTCTGAAAAAAATAGGAAAAATTCTCAGTTAAGCCCTAGAAGGCATCACAAGCCTTGTAGGAAGCAATGCCACAAGAATAAGCATAAAATTTTGACCAATACTTTATAAAAAAAATAAAAAATTTAACAAATGTTTCTCTAAGAATAAGAATTATTTTAGAAGAAAATTCAATATACCATTTATTCTTAAAAGTAAAATTAAGTGTTTTAAATTGACCAAAATGGTCATCTTTCTAGCACTTGTCAAGTCAAAAATAAAATTAATCAATTAAAAATCTTCGATGAAGATAAACAAGAATTGTTTAAAATCATAGAAATAATAGAATATTATGCTAGCAGAAATGAAGATGTAGGATAATTTGAATCTCATGAATCCTCTGAATTAGACTCTTCAAGTTCAGACAGTGATTCTCCTAACATCTCAATAGGGTGTAGAGATAGTTGTTGTCAATAAATAAATGTTTTAATTTTATAAAAATAAAGAACAAGAAAATCTCTTGTTGGATTTAATTAGAAAAATTCAAAATCCAGAATTAAAACAAGAATACGTATAAAGACTTAAGAAAGTAATTCAAAATAAATAAAATTCTAAGTCTAATAATAACAATACCGCAAGCCTTTCACAAACCCTTGAAAATTTCAATAAGGTTAAAGGGAAGGAAGAAGAAGTTACTCTACCGGAACTTCAGAAAGAATTTAAAAATATTAAAATTGAAATAAAAGAATTAAAATATTCAAACTCAGAAATAACAAAAGAATTAAATTTTTTAAAAATAGAATGTTTAATTAAAAATCATGAATTTAGTGAACTAGGAGAACCTAGTAAACTCAATTCTGATAATGAAGTTGAAGAAGCTATTATCAATAATCAAAATAATGATAACTTCATACAAATTCTTAACCATATCAAAGTCAAGAAATGGAACATAATGATCAAAATTTTAATTCAAGATTTTGATTTCACAACAATAACTCTTGTTGATTCAGGAGCAGATTTAAATTGTATGGAGGAATGACTAGTTGCTACTAAGTAGTTTAAGAAGATGACATCCTTGCCTTCTTCCATCAAAAGTACAAATATAAAATGTTTTTACTTTTGTAAAATAGAATAGTTCAGGTAAGTGATGAGTTCTCTATGAACTCCACTTTACTTGTCTATAAATAGACAACCCTCTCCCATTTGTTCCTCAGAACTTGTTTTCAACTCTTAACTATTTGAGAGTAAAACTTGTTTTGTAAACAAATCTTTCTTTCTTTCCTCTTTTGTAAATCTTTCTTCTTCTTTTTCCTTCAATGTTAAATAGTGAGCAGGAGAACTATTCAGTTGTTGCCAATAAACACCGTTTGTGTGAGTTTTTTATCTTACACCTTAATACAGTTTTACTATTTTTGTGTTTAATTCTTGCATCTCAATAACCCTTGTTTAATTTCTCATAATTATACGCTCATTCTACATGTCCTTGTTAAAATGCCAATGTTTGAACAAAATCAAATAATTAAGTAATTTTGAAGATGTCCTTGTTTAATTTTTCATAATTATACGCTCATTCTGCATGTCCTTGTTAAAATGCCAATGTTTGGATAAAATCAAAGAATTAATTAATTTTGAAGATGTATTATGAAGACACCTCAGCACAATGCAATGGTCTTAATTATACGCTCTGTTTAATTTGCCAAGGACAAATTCTTGGTTTTTTATGCTGGGTATTTTTAATATCCCCTGTTTAATTTCTCATAATGATACACTCATTCCGTATCTTTTGGTATCATAGCCAAACCTGGTGGGGAGATTTATTATTTACTTCATTATCTGCGTAATTAATATGTTCACCTCCTGTAATGGCTGGTTATTGCTTTTAATGTTTATCAAATGCTTACCTGAATAATTGCATTTGTTTAATCTTACCGTCCGCCCAAGTGGCTGGTTATTTTTATGCTTGATTATTTTTTTTGTAATATTTGATTATTTAATATGTGAATCTAGTTTACCAAAGGCTGACGTATCAGTTTTTATTTGGTTTACATTAGGCACCACAATAAGACCTCTTAGATACGTAAATCCTTAGGGTATGGTGGTTGTAGTGGAAAAGTGGTGAAGAGTCAACCTAGTAGGAGGTTGTAGAAGTCATAGCAGATTATCAATCAAATTACAGTATAAAATTTTCAATCATAAGAATAATTTAGTTACTTTTAGAAATGAGTAGATTATTTAGAAGTAATTCTTCTAGAAGTAATAGGTCTACATTGCCCACAATACCTGACATAATAAATGAAGAACATTTTGAATGAGTAGATGATCAAGTAAATCATAGGGTATGGAATATACCCAAAATCTCTAATAAAAATATTTATAATACAATGTGTTCTGTTGCTTAATTCAAGCCTCAACATCATGTAAAAATAATTGAAAAAATATATGCTCTTGGGAAATAGCATGAAACTTGTCCATTGCTTTCCCCCAATGTGATTAAACATCACATTGAAGAAGGAAATAATTTTCTTCATTTTGGTTTAGTTCAGATTGGAGTTAAATCACTCACAAGGAGAGGTCTAAATACCTCTGTCTTGTTTGCCTTGCGAGATGCAAGATTCACTAATTTTAATGAAAGTATTTTAAGATTAATTGAATCCTCACTTTGTAATGGTCCAATCCATTTCCATTGTTTCCCAGATTTTTTGTTAGTTTAGCAGACTCTCATATTCTAAAATCTTTAACTCTGAATATTAAAACTAGTGGTTACCAAGTCCTAGAAGGTACCCACCCCTAGCTTTAATTTTTAGAATTCATTACAAAGTCACAAAATCTAATATGAATTTTCAAGCCATCAATAAGAGTCCTAAAAATCAAACCCTATTGATTCAATCTAGCCAAAGTAATGCAAATGTTAGAGTGCCTAAAACAATTAAGTGGTTTGATATTACTTTGCCTTCAAATTGGTTTTTAACCAATGAAAGCCAACCCACTCCAATACAACGATCAATTAAAGATGTAGATTACATCCAGTAATACATGGATGGTACTGTTAAAATTAACGTGCAATTTTCTAGTTCTAATCCTCAAATTATGGAGTATAGCCACTCTAGTACCCCTAGGAATTCCTTTTCTGGATCATCCATAAATAATTAGAACAAGAAATAAAAAAATTAAAAATTAAAAATTTAAGACTTAAGGGAATAGCTACAAATTCTCAAGTTAGTCAGCCAGTTTTTGATAATAAGTTTGAACCCTCTCACGAACCATAGGCACCCACTGGACCAGATTACCAAGTTAATCCATAACTTTTAGTCCTAAACTTAGGAACCCTGAACCAATAATATAAATCTGACTAGGAAGGTCCAACCCAACATAATGATGACTCAGTCAATCTAAATAGACGTAATAGGTTCAAAGAAGAATCATACTTGCTAAATGGAAAACACTCATGCAAGAATTTATAGTTGATATATTTTTCCTTGATTATATCGAGGATATTTATAAGAAAAATATTACTGTAATATTCAAATCTAAATGGATCACTGCTTCTCCTTTCAAGATTTCAAAGGAAGAGGAACCTAATAAAAAAGTTGTTGAACAACTCAATTATACCAATCAAAGTTTAATTACAATAGGTAAACAATTAGATAAAATTGAAAACAAGATTGATGATCTTCATGAACCTAAGCCTAATGAATCCTTGCAAAAAACCTTTAATAAATCTTTCGGATAAAACCGCTTTGAATATTGTTCCCATTAATAAACAGATTGATAAAATACTTCAAGAATTGAAGAATAAATATGTTGAATCATCTTCTTCTGTTAAGATTATTAACCAAGATAGTAGCCTAGAATTAGAAAGCCATAAGTCAGAATTCACCTATGATTCATCTACAATTAGTGAATCTTCAAATATTAACAATATTGAAAACACATTTAAAAATTTAGAAATTAATAAATTAGAAAGGAAATGGCATAAAATGCCTATTCCTCCTTATATCCAAATTTCTGAAAGTTTTTAGTAATCAATTTTTGTATCTGTAGAGAAATTATATGAATAGAATATTGATGGACTTTCTAAACAGGAAGTTTTCAATAAATTGTAGCACATGGCAATGGTAGCTAACCGCTACATTACCACACACAATTTACTTCACAATGAGGTAATAAATCTTTTAGTCATAGAATTCACAAGAATGTTACATTCTTGGGGGGAAACATTACATAGAAGAATCCAAGAATACCATCATTTCAGTAGTGAAGATTGATGCTGAAGGACCCCTATTATTGGAGATAATCAGAAAACAATGTCTGATGCCATCAACACACTCCTCTATACGATGATTTAACACTTCATTGGAACGCCAAGAAATGTTACTTCGTGTATCCATGATCAATTGACCAATCTTAGGTGTCCAACCCTAAGTGATTTTAAGTGGTACAAAAATATATTTTTGTCTAGAGTAATGATAAGGAATGATAGTAATCAACCCTTTTAGAAAGAAAAATTTATTAATGGATTGTCCAATTTGTTCGCACACAAAATAAGAATAGTCTTTAGTAATGACCTACGAAACATAGACTATGATAGTCTTACCTAAAGTACAATAATTACTACAATGCAAGAAAATGTGTATTGATATGAAGATCAAAAAGGAAAATAAAACTGTCAAATATGAACTAGGTAATTTTTGCGAGCAGTATGGTTTATCCTTTATTGCTCCTTCCCAAAAAAATAGGAAAAATTCTCATTTAAGCCCTAGAAAGACCCACAAGCCTTATAGGAGAAATTACCATAAAAATAAAAACTTCGACCAATACTTTTCAAAGAATAAAAATTTTGATAAACGTTTCTCTAAGAATAAAAATTATTCTAGAAGAAAACTTAATAAAAAATTTGATAATAGTAAAATTAAGTGTTCTAAATGTGGCCAGAATGGTCATTTTTCTAAAACTTGTCAAGTTAAAAATAAAATTAATCAATTAAAAATCTCTGAAGAAGATACACAAGAATTGTTTAGAATCTTAGAAATAATAGATTATTACGAAAGTACTGATGAAAATTTAGGAAATTTGAATCTCATGAATCCTCTGAATATAACTCTTCAAGTTCTGACAGTGATTTTCCTAACATATTAATGGGGTGTCGGCATAGTTGTTGTAAAAAAATTAGAGTTTTAAATAAAAATGAAGAATAAGAAAATCTCTTGTAAGATTTAATTAGTAAAATTGAGAATCCAAAATTAAAACAAAAATTTCTGGAGAGACATAGGAAAGTAATTCTAAAGAAAAAAATTCTAAGTCGAATAATAACAATACCACAAGCCTTTCGTAAACCCTTGAAAATTCAATAAGGTTAAAGGAAAGGAAAAAGAAGTTACCTTACAGGAACTTCAGAAAGGAATTAAAAATATTATAATTGAAATAAAAGAATTAAAAATTCAAACTCAGAAATAACAAAAGAATTAAACCTTTTTAAAATAAAATGTTTAATTAAAAATCATGAATCTAGTGAACTAGGAGAACCTAGTAAACTCAATTCTGATAATGAGGTTGAAGAACATATTATCAATAATCAAAATGATGATAACATCATCCAAATTCTTAATCATGTCAAAATCAATAAATTGCACATAATGGTCAAAATTATAATTCAAGAGTTTGATTTCACTACAATGGCACTTGTTGATTCAGGAGCACATTTGAATTGTATGCAGGAAGGACTCATTCCAACCAAGTACTTTAAAAAGACAAAAGAATCTGTGTCCTCTTCCAATGGTACTCGGATGTATATCAATTATAAAATCCCCAAAGTTCATACTTTTCAAGATAATGTATGTTTCAAACCATTATTTGTCTTAGTGAAAAATATGATAGATAAAATCATTTTGGGTTTACCATTAATTTCTCCGTTGTATCCTTTTACCACAGAGCATGATGAGATAATTACTTATCTCATGGATGAAACTGTTAAATTCAAATTTCTTTATTTTTCTCACAATGAGAAATTAAAAACACTAAAACAAAATTCTATTTAAATCCATAAATTTAATTTCTTTTAAAGAAAGTCAATTGTGCTTATTGCAAGACAAAATAAATTTCAAAAGAATTAAACAACAACTTCAAAATTCTGCCCTTCAAAAATAAATTAAAATCGTTAAAAAGAAAATTTGTAAGACTTTGTGAACTAACATTCTTAATACATTCTGGACAAATAAAATTGATAAATGTAGAATTACATTTGGTCGTTATAAATAGAAAGTAATATAATTTAATCTTAAACTTGCTTCAAGTCAATTTCAGAATATAATGATTGAATTCTTTAAACAATGCTGGTTGAATTTCGCAAGTGTTTGAATTAGTAATATTTTCTCAAAACTTCTATTTATTAATTATAATATTAATGAATTTAAACATCCAAGAAATGACTGGATTAATTAATTCGATGAAATTTTAGAAGAAATTAGATTAAGGCATGATTTCGATGCAGCCTTAGTTTAGTGGTATGAAAAAAGTGGTAAAATAGGTTTTCAAAAAATACATAGGCATGCTGTAAAATCCTTAACCAGAAGAATCAACATTACTTTCAAAAATCATGTGAGAATGATTAATGATTCAATAATAGAAGAGTCTTTGACTCAACAATTGACCCTTAAGGCCTAAATCAATTAGAAGTCTTCTACTCCAAACCAAGCTCAGTCAACAATACTTGGGTCCATCAGACTCTATCGCCAATTAACCCTGGTCAACCAATATTACCCATTCTCAATATCCTTTGATGCCCAATCACTTTCAAAATATAAGAAATCATCATTTGATTTTCAAAAAATGACCAGCAAAAATATCTTTAATATTGAGCTTTCATTTGCTCATTTGAAGAATCTTGCTCAAATTGCCAAAGCCCATTTCATCCCTAAATTCCATTATGTTCCTAGACATTATAACAACAATCTCAGTTTCCACAGAGACATTTTCTTAGAAACAGAATCCATAAAAATTAGTCCAATCAAAAATTGTGAGGAAAGAATCATTTACATTCTTTCTCTATCCTCAGGTTTTGACTATATTGATGCATGGCACAAGATTTTCTTGCATCCAAATAGTAATTTTTCTCACTTCTGGTTTTTAAATTTTGATAACAATTTAAAAATGATTTTTGAAATTGGTTCTTAAAATAATGATTCATTCATGATCTTACCTTATAGATTTTTTCAATTGATTTACAACAATGTTTCAATTTGTTTGTAAAGGTTTACAAGCCCTCACCAATTGAGGTTTCCTTTCCCCAAATACTTTATCTTTCAATAAAATACAAAATAGCTTGGATTTTGAAATGGCAATACTCGGTTGAAAATAGAATCCTCACCAGAGAGTACTATGTTAAATTGTGAGATAAGTTGAATACCCAAAAAATAATTGCATCCAACAATTATGAATTTACAAATGTCCATCCCATAATGAGACTAGTCAATCCATTTATCCAAGATTCATTAAAAATTAATGAGCTCATTCATCCAGATCCACAAATCAAATCATCCAGTCCAAATCCATCCAAATTTGAATCCATCGCCAAAATCTAATTTGGAGAAAAAATTGATCCAAAAAATGCTTCTTCTTTTAAAAGACAATAATGAATCTAATTCTGAATCATCTGCAGAGTCAAATCACTAAATTAATAAAATAATGGTAAATGAACAAAATAATTTGTCCTTGGCAAAATGGCAATGCCTGAATAAGATTAAAATCAAATAATTGACATCATGATGACACCTCAGCACAATGCAACGATCATAATGATCTTCAAGGCAGTCAATTTTCAATAACAACAATAACTTCTCCAATCAATAGTCAAGACACAGCATCCAGGATCATAATTATCAAAGGATGACAGTGATGGCTTCTCCACAATCAACCAAGATAGCAATTATCAAGGAGGGTATACAGTCACAATGACAGAGCAATTACAAAGACACGAAGATCGAGAAAACAATTATCGTGGGAATCTTTGTAATTTGTCTCTTATTGTACTAGTTGTCAAATAATTAGGTAAATATTCATGCTTTTTATTGTTTCTAATCAAGAATGGACAAAAGTAGAAATGTAAAATGTTTTTACTTTTGTAGAATAGAATAGTTCAAGTAAATTGATAGGTTCCCGGTGAACTCCAATTTACTTGGCTTTAAATTGCCAGTCATCTCCCATTTGTTTCTCAGAACTTATTTTCAACTCCTATTTGAGAGAAAAACTTGTTTTGTAAACAAAGTTTTCTTCTTTTATCTTTTGTAAAAATTTCTTCTTCTTTTTCCTTCAACATTAAATAGTGAGCGGGAGCACTATTTAATTGTTGCTAATAAACACTATTTGTGTAAGTTGTACTATTTTTATGTTTAATTCTTGCATCTTAATACCCCCTAGTGGGGAGATTTATTATTTACTTCATTATCTAAATAACTAATCTATTCACCGCATGTTATTCCTGGTTATTTTTTTTATTGTTTATCAATTGCTTACCTGAATAATATTAATTGCTTACCGACTGTTATGGAAGAATAAGAGTAGAATTTTTATGAATTCTCCCCACCAGGTTTTGCTTTGATACCAAAAGGCGCGGAATGAAAGTATAATTATAAGAACTTAAACAAGGGGTATTAAGATGCAAGAATGAAATACAAAAATAGTAAAACTATATTAAGGTGTAAGATTAAAAACTTACATAAATAGTGTTTATTGGCAACACTATTTAACGTTGAAGGAAAAAGAAGAAGAAAGATTTACAAAAGAGGTGATAAAGAAATCTTTGTTTACAAAACAAGTTTTGCTCTCAAATAGTTAAGAGTTAAAAAAAAAGTTCTGAGTAACAAAAGGGAGAGGGCGACCTATTTATAGCCAAGCAAAGTAGAGTTCACCCCATCACATACCTGAACTATTATATTCTACAAAAGTAAAAACATTTTACATTTATACTTTTGTCTACTTTTGACTAGAAATAGTCAAAAGCATAAATAGTTACCTAATTATTTGACAACTAGTACAATTATTACAGAAGAAGACAAAATGTAAAAATTTCTCGATAATTGTTATCTCGGTCTTCGTGTCTTCATAATTGCTTTGTTATGATTGCTATTGTTAAAATGTCATTGAGACTATTGCACATTGGATTTCTTGATAGTTGTTTATCTTGTGATTTGATTGTTGATTTTGGAGAAATCATAATTATTGTCTGCAAAAGTCATTATGAGTAATGCTATTGATAATTGTTTGCCTTGAATATCATTATGACTGTTGCATTGTGATGAGGTGTCACCATAGTACATTTTCAAACTTAGTTTGATTCTTTGATTTTGTTCAAACATTGGCATTTTTCCAAGGGTGAGTTCTTCGATTCATTCACTGATTGATCTGAATTCATTCATCATTATTGATATCGATATTATTAAATGGCTCCTTCAGTTGCTAAAGAGTAACCTTTCTGGATGATTAGTAACTTGACTCTTTAGATGATTTAGAGTTAGATTTGTCATTATCTTCCAAAAGTAGAAGCATTTTTTGGATTAATTCTTTCTCCAATTTAGATTTAGGCTTTGCGACCTTTGATTTACCCGTTGGTTTAGAGGAACTCTAATGGGATATTTTCATTTATGGAGCTAGGTTAATTGGTTTATTGATTTTTAATGGAGCTTGGGTAAAAGGGTTGGCCAATTTTAGCTAGGATGGACATTTACGAATTCGTGGTTAATGGAGGCTAAAATTTTCTGGGTGTAGAATTTATCCCGCCATTTAACATTATATTCTCTGGTGAGGATTCAATTCTTAATTGAGTATTAACATTTTAAAATCTAAGGTATTTTGTATTTGTTTGAAAAATAAAGTATATGGGGAAAAGAGGCCTCAATCGGTGAGGGCTCGTAAACTTTCACAGAAAAAGACATTTGTTTTTGTCCTCACATATACCAATCACTTTTTATGAATGTTAGCATTGGCATATAATTCTTGAATTAAAGGCACCACACCAGCCTCAAGTGCACGATAGAAATTGAGCTAACCCCGCCTGGTGATGTTATGGAGCATGGGAAAGTGCGCATCATCTAAACTGAAAGCCCTATCTTTAATGAATTGCTTTTTAATAATCATCGTTGTCAACCGCTCATAAACAGTTGGAGTGGGTTGTAAGCTGGAGTGGGTTGTTTGGCTTTCTTGTTTTTCTTTGATGTGCTAGGTTGAGAACTCTCAAGAGCCATAGAGATAATGGAACACCACACTAAGGAACAAAAGCAACAAAACCGCCTCTCTACTTATGCTCATGAACCCAATAGAATGCACATCAACCGCCCAAATCAACACCAAATTCATAAGCACTTCACTGAGGAAATTTATCGAACACATGGTGAGCACTTCAAAATTGTATGAAGAAATTATCCAATTTTCCCTCAATAGACAAGCCAAATCATAGTATCTTCGAAATCATCAATAATCAAGCATAGATCACTCACTCTAACAACCATTAATATTCAAAAACTCAACCCAAATTCAAGTCTTAAAAGTTAGAAACTTACTTATCAAGAAGAGAAGATGGACCCAATGTGATGGAGAAGAAATTTGCTGGTTGAGACTCCAACTTTGCTATTGAAGAGAGGGCCGGTACAAGGCTCTGTCATCGGTGTGGTTCCGACGAAAATCTGGCCAAAACATGGAGGGTTAACTACCGGAGAGAAAGAGAGGAGTGGGGGCATCTGTTTTTAAAAGAGGGGAGTGGGAGTGTTTCAAATGGATTGGAGTCATGACACTAAGGAATGGACACCGTGATGCTTAGGGTCCTGACCTAGGAAATTTTTCCCAGTCTGGCATCGCGGCGCTAAGAATTGGGCGTCGCATTGTTGAAGGATCTACCCTCCTTCTAGCGCCATTATTTTTCATATATTTTTTAAAATTAATACTAAAAACTTGAAGACTCCAAAATGAAAAATAAAGTAACGGAAATAAAATTGAGTTGCCTCCCGGTAGCGCTTGCTTTAATGTCTTCAATAAGACGTAATGTAGATGATCATGGCGAGTCCAACACGATTGTGGTCTTTTCTTGAGCAATTTGACCACCTAAATACGGCTTCACCTACTGTCTATTGACTTTAAAATTTCCTTTTTTTCTAGATGATGTTGTTCCACCACACCGTGAGGGAATACCTTTGCTATAATGAATGGGCCCAACCATCGGTACTTCAACTTTCCTGGAAACAACTGAAGTCGTAAGTTATATAGCAACACTTGTTGGCCTGGAGAAAGTTCCTTTCGACTGATGCACTTTTCATGCCGTTTTTTGGTATGTTCCTTATACATCTAGGCATTTTCATAGGCACCTTGACGTAACTCATCTAATTCATTAAGTTGAAGGCGTCGTTTGTTACCGACAGCTTGTACGTCAAAATTTAGCTTCTTGATTACCCAAAATGCCCTATGCTCCAATTCAAATGGTAAATTTCATGCTTTTACTAATCAGTAAGGAGACATTCCGATTGGTGTTTTAAAAGACTTCTAATATGCCCAAAGAGCGTCATCCAGTTTCTTCGACCAATCTTTTCTTAAAACATGCACTGTCTTCTCAAGAATCCACTTTAGATCCCTATTAGAAATCTCTACTTGACCACTCATCTATGGATGATAAGTTATGGAAATCTTATGTGTGACCCCATATTTTGCTAAAAGAGACTCAAGTTGCTTGTTGCAAAAATGCCTACCTTCGTCATTAATTATTGCTCTTGGAGTTCCAAACCGGGTGAAGATATTTTTCATCAAGAAATGTACAACCACTCTCAAATCATTTGTTGGCAAAGTTATTGCTTCCACCCTCTTGGAGATGTAATCTACTGCCACTAGGATGTAGAGATTGTTGAAAGACGGTGAAAAAGGTCCCATGAAGTCAATGCCCCATACATCAAAAATTTCTACCTCCAAGATGTTATTTAGAGGAATTTCATTTCGGTGGGAAATATTCCCATTTCGTTGGCATCGATCACAAGTAACGACATAATCTTGAGCATCCTTGAAAAAAGTAAGACAATAAATACCCAATTGAAGAATTTTAGCGACCATTCGATTAGCACCAAAATGACCACCATATTATAAGGAATGGCAATGGTAAAGGATATTAATTGTCTCTTCTTCTAGAACACACCACCTAATGATTTGGTCCAAACAATGCTGGTAAAGAAAGGGATCTTCCCAATAGTAATGCTTCATATCCGACAAAAAATTCTTCCTTTGTTGTCCACATTGATTTGAAGGAACACATTGCTTGCCAAGTAATTTACAAAATCTGCATACCAAGGAAGATTAATGGTGCTTAGATTGAAGAGTTGTTCATCCGAGAAAGTTTCATTGATCGGTGGTTCATTCTCAACATTATTTTCAACTTTTTCCAATATAGATAAATGATCGGCTACAAGATTCTTCGTGCCTTTCTTATCCCAAATCTCCAAGTCAAACTCTTGCAGCAGCAAAACCCATCGAATCAAGCGAGGCTTAGCATCCTTCTTCTCAATCAAGTACATAATGGCAGAGTGATCAGATACACAATGACTTTAGTTCCAATCAAGTATGATTAAAATTAGTCGAAAGCAAAGACGACGGCTAGTAATTCTTTCTCGGTAGTGTTATAATTGAGTTGGGTATCACTGAGAGTTTGGCTTTCCTGATAAATGGCATGAAAAACTTTTCCCTTTCGTTTCCCCAAGACAACTCCAATAGCATAATCGCTAGGATCACACATCAATTCAAATGGTAAATCCTAATCCGGTGCTACAATTATAGGAGCCGATACCAAAGCCAGCTTCAAGAATGTAAATGCCTTATGAATCTCCTCATTAAACCGAAATGGGACATCCTTCTCAAGAAGATTACAAAGAGGCTTCATGATCTTGGAAAGATCCTTAATGAAACGGCGGTAAAATCTTGCATGACTAAGAAAACTCTAGACGCCTTTTACTGATGTCAGTGGTGGAAGTTTCTCAATAGACTAAATTTGTGTAGGATCTACTTCAATCCCCTTAGTTGAGACTCGATGATTAAGAACAATGCCCTATTGTACCATAACATGACATTTTTCCCAATTCAAAATCAAGTTTGTTTCTTTACATCGTTCCAACAAAATAGATAAATTTTCCAAACAAGAATCAAAAGAAGAGCCAAAGATCGTGAAGTCATCCATAAATACCTCAATGAAAATCTCCACCATGTCCAAAAAAAATTTCCATCATTTGAAACGTCGCCAGTGTATTACATAAACCAAATGGCATCCATATAAACGCAAGGGTTCCCTGTGGGCATGTGAATGTCATCTTCTCTTAATCCTTCGATGCTATGGAAATTTAGTTGTAGCTGGAATAACCATCTAAAAAGAAGTAATGTGCATGGCTAGCCAGTCTGTCAAGCATTTGTTGAGCTTCATGTAATAAATACATACTATCCAACCGGTCACCGTTCTTGTAAGAATTAATTCATTTTTTCATTGGTGACCATTGTCATTCCACCTTTCTTTGGCATAACTTGCACAGGACTATCCCAAGCACTATCAAAAATGGGGTAGATAATACCTGTATCATGATACTGATGTGGGTTATAACCTCAAAGCATGTGTATGGACATTTTGATATGAAATTTAATCAGGATTATATTTTTCTTATAATTGTTCTTTTAAATTATTATTGAATAATTTATATAAATATCTAAAAATTTCACATTCATTAATGAGACTTTATCTTGCATTAGTAAGAGATGATTAAGATCATAAATAATGAGTAAAATTGTCAGCAACTTATTAAAGTATGGAATCTTTAATAAATGGTTGCCAGTATGGTTGACTAAATATTATGAATGCATGTGAACTAGATCTGGATCATTGATGTGGATAGACATCTTAGTTTAGGTACTTTATATAATAAGATTATATATGACAGGACAAATGTGAATTAATATATTTATCAACGTGTCATTTATCATAAAGATTTAATACAAATCAATTCAATGATCATATGTAGATCAGTCTGAATCCTAAATAGTCATGAACTCTTATGCATGTCTACTAGATCGTTTGATTCACTCGTTAAGGTTTGTTTGGAAAATAGTCTAGTGAGTTTTGTTTTGGAGATATAGTGATATGGATGGCTGGGAACATGATCTTACAATATTTAGAATCCAAGCTTTCCTAATAGATCGTATATTGGTTTCCTTAAGTGTTAATTATGGAACTGAATGGTTATTGAGCTCAAATTTATAATACGATTATAAATTAGCCATTCACTAGTGGATTAATGATACTTAAGGATCAAGAGATATTTAGAGGGGTAAAATGATAATTTTGACCAGCTATAATTTACGAACCAATATTTGAAGGACAGAACTACATGAAATGATTATATCAATGGACTACATGAGAATACTCTATAAATATAATCTACAATCTCTAAGAGTGCAATTCCATATTTATAGATAATGAAATTATTAAATAAGATTATTTACTTAAAGAGTTTAATTAATAATCCAGTTTATTGGAGCTTACGATTATAGGTCAATGGTCACCAAGTCACCTCTATAGGGTGTGAATATTTCAGGACATGAGAAAATGGCTAACTTGCAAATGAATTTTTATTCTGGGGTAAGTACATAATTATAAGATAAATTATGTGTTTATGTGTGATTAATTAATTAAGAATTGATTAATTGAATTATATATATATAATTATCGATTATTTTTCTAATTATCGATAAGTGAGACAAAGTATCTAATTTGTAAATCTAGATAATGAAATTATTATTAGATAATAATTTAGATCAAATAAATCAGTTATTTGTTAAATAACAGATAACTTAGCTGATAGAGATAATCAGATGTGTTAACTTTGAATTAACTAATATCTAGATATTTATCTGATTAAAATAAATATTTAATTTGAAATAATTACCACGTGTCAATCACTGATTGGGTATCATAGATTGACATGGACTACTATAGTGTCACGACACTACAGTAGTGGGGATGCAACACTGTAGTGCCACATGGTACTACAGTGGTGCCGTGAGGCATTGCGCTGCCTCACGGCACATTGCACTGCCAAGTGGCACTACAGTTCTACACCATTATACAGGTATTATACTGATGCCATCAATCAGAAAAGTTCACTTGAATAAGTTCATCAGTTCATCGATCAGAGAATTGGGTTGAGAACACAATTGCTCAGAGTGATTTTTTTTATGATCAATAGTTAATCAAATCTTAAAAATAATATTCATCGTGTTCTCTTAGAGAATCATCACAAAAATCTTTCTCAGTAAATCTCTAGATCTCATGTGTTGAGAATATCTAGAGACAGAAAAAGTGTCTTGTAATATTCTATGTGCCCCGTTCTAGTGCATTGAGAAATGACTTAGAAGATCTTGATGTGGATCTCAGAGTCTACTGATCGTTTGAACGATATCATGGGACGGAGGATCGATCGATTTTGCAAGGACGCTTGATTTAGACTACAAGAGGTATATGATTCCTAACCTTATATGTTGTAGATTTAATATATAAATATATAATGGAACCTGACTGATTGAAAAGAATTTTCAATAAAAAGTTTTTATTTAGTTCTTGTGGTGTTGCGCTTGTTTTCTTTTTATCGAAAAAAATTTGTTTTTATTAAATTTTATAAACACTTCCGCCATACGTGCATCACGTTTTTCAACAGTCGGTATCAGAGCGGTCTTTTATAATATGAGATATGTATAAATGAATGGATAGTTATATTTTTTGAATGTATGGAAAATAAAATATCATTGATTGTATGTTTTTGAATGTATGTAATTATTCCGATCGTGAGAAGATGAAGAACACACGAAACGAATGACGGAGGAAAAAGAAAAGAAATAGGAATTCTTTTAGAATTCTGGCGCCGGCGTCGAAAATTAGATTCCGGCGCTACCGCCAATTTTGAAAAATGAAAATGTCATCGAAATGTACTACCCGGCGACGTCGCCAGAAAATTGACTGCTGGTGGTGGTCGACGGTCCGGTGGTGGGTGGCAGTAGCTGTGTCTGGTCGACAGTGATGAGTGGCGGTAGGACAGTTCTATCCTTGGTGGCAATTGTTGTCACATTTGGGAAAGTTTATCAGAAATCCTGATACCAACCAACCCTATCACTGTAGATAACTCTATCTCTATCTATTATCCTTTTAAATTTTAAATTAATGTAATTTTAAAAATAATTTTTATGTTTCATTTTTATAAAAAAAATAGAAATTAATAGGTTGATTGGGTTTGTCCCAAGTTTGACCAAATCAAATAAAATATTTATTTGATTAAGTCAAAGTCAACTAATTTTAAAGGGATAATTATACAAATTAATTTTAATTAAAAAATAATTTTCCCTATTAAATAGAATTTTGTTCAAACTTTGAAGATTATGAAGATGGGCCTCAAAAGGAGAATGCAATATTTGGGAGAATATGTATTCTTGAAGTCCGCTTTGTAATCTTATTTCTTTATGTCAAGGGTTGTAATTTAGAAATACATAATAGTCACTCGGTGCTTTATTATTTTATTTAATTGTTAAATAATGGTTTATATGTTATGTTTGATAACATGTTCATGCATTAGTCGATCACATGTCATACATAAAAATCTCACACAGTTTTATTTAACTATGCATCTCATCATTAGAAATATGATTTATTAGGATTGTCCTAATATGTTTATATGTATTATTTTATGAAATCAATTGCATGTAAACTGCTAGGTTTTAATTAGTTAAAAGTTGGTCATCACACCACACTAAGGGTCATAGTAATCATTAAGATAACCGACTTTAGTAAAAGAGATTTATTAAAGTTTGATGAATATAATTAATTAGTTAATCTAAGTTCACCTAAATATGACTTAGGAGCTTTAGAATGTTAATTGAACTTAGACCAATGAGATTGGCATAACTGATTATTAAATATTCATAGGGTTATTATTTTAACGAATGATTAATTTGGAATTAATTAATTAGTTAAAATGAAAACACATAATCCTAAAAGAGTGAGTAGGGGAAGGTTGACATATCAATGTAACCTATGATCGGCATCAATAGTACAACACCATGAGGTGCAGTAATGGCCTCAAGATGGCTTTGTTTTCATCCCCCTAAGGAAGGTTTTGAGTTGTACCAATACCAGGGTTGGACTTCTTAAGAAGATAGGAGGAAGTGATGTAGTTTAATTTTGACCGATCCTAAGGCGGCATATTCTAAATAAAGTCATGAAATCTGAAATGATTGCTTACACTCATAAAGTCACAATTAAGCTTTTATGTGGATAGTTGTGACTTGACCGAACAGGCGATACCTTATTGTTAAAAAATATGAGATATTTTAATTTTTCATTAATAAGGATGAGAATGTCTCATAGACAGTCTAAGGTTAATCTGACTGACCCTAAGTAGCACATTAATCGTTGAGTTATTTTATCGTGATTAGTAAATGTTAATTTTGTGTGTTTATTATGTTGCATTCATGCATCACGTTTACTTTTGAAACTCTAGATATTTATCAATTATATTAATTCTTGTATGTTTTAAATTTTAGTTATCATTATTATGTCTACCATTCGCAACCCTCTTACTGATTTACTCGCGCTTGAGAAATTGAATGGTGATCATTTCATACATTGAAAATCAAATATGAACTTAATGTTGATTTGTGAGAACCATAAGTTCATTCTTACTAAAGAATGTCCTGAGGAGCCCACTGCTAATGCCCCTAAGAGTGTTAGGACAAATATGATGCTTGGATCATATCAAACAACAAGGCAAAGTGCGACATGCTTGTGAGTATGAATGATGTTTTGACAACCAAGCATGAAAGCATGGAGACTGCCTATTAGATTATGGAATCTCTACAGGCGATGTTTGCAGCAATTTGATCAAAATCGTCATGTGGCCACTAGGAGCTATATGACGACTAAGATGAGAAATGGTACTTATGTGCGAGAACTTGTTTTGAACATAATTAACATAAAGCACGAGGCAGATGTACATGGGGCAACTATTGATGAGCAGACTCAAGTTAGCATTATACTTGAGTCGTTCACACCAGCTTTTTATGTGTTCACAACCAACTATGTTATGAACAAATTGTAATTCAACATGACCTAATTGATGAATGAACTACAGACTTTTGAGTCACTCAACCTTAGAATGACCAAAAATGGTGAGGTAAATGTTGGTGAGTAAAAGTCTTCTTCCAATGTTGTTAAAAGTAAAAGAGAAATTAGATCAATGGTAAGGGCAAAAGTAATAAAAAGAAAGGGAAGAAAGCCAAGACATCGCCAACAGCTAAGAAGAACAAGAACAATAGCAAGCCCAAGGGAAAATGTTTCCATGTTGTGCAGTTGAAGGTCATTGGAAGAGAAATTGTAACAAGTATCTCTCCGAGCTTAAAAAGGAAGGTAAATATGATTTACTTGTACTTGAAGCTTGCTTAGTGAAATATGATTTGTCATCCTGGATACTTGATTCAGAAGCCACTAACCATGTATGTTCTTCTTTGCAGATGCTTGATTAGTCAAGTGAGATGGATGATGGCGAGGTCATTTTGAGAGTTGGCAGTTGTGTGCTCGTGTCAGCTAAAGCAGTAGAATTAGTTTATTTACCTTTTTGATATAATTATTTAGTTTTGAATAATGTTCATTAATTATATTATTGGCCTTTCGAGAAGTTTGATTTCTCTTTCATTTTTTCAAGAACGGTTATTCGAAATTTCTTTCATTAATAAAGAGTTTATTATTTCTAAGATTGGATTTAATATCTGTCATGCTAAATTTATAAACAGACTGTACATGCTTAAACTGACTGAACACGTATTAAATAATTCTAAATTATTTAAAGTAGCAAAACTTAAAAGTAACAAATGACAAAGAGTTTCTCATGATGATGATAACACATATCTTTGGCATCTTAGGTTGGGACATATTAATATAGATAGGTTAAATAGGTTAACAAAGTATGGTGCTTTGAGAGAACTAAAAGTTGGAACTCTTCCTATTTGTGAGTCTTGTCTGGAGAGTAAAATGACTAAGAGACCTTTCACAGGAAAGGGCTAAAGAGCCAATGAACCACTTGAGCTAGTACATAGCGATGTCTATGAACCGATCAATATACAAGCTAGAGGTGGGTATGAGTATTTTGTCACTTTCATTGACGACTACTCAATATATAGTTACAATTACCTAATGCATAGAAAGTCTGAAACTTTTAGAAAGTTTAAAGACTTGAAGGCTGAAGCTGAAAAGCAATTAGGTAAATCATTGAAAACCATTTGATTTGATCAAAGTGACGAATACTTGAAATTGAGAATTCAAGGATTATTTGCTGAAGTTTGAAATCTTATCCCAACTCATAGTACCTGGAACACAACATCAAAATAGTGTTGCAGAAAGGAGAAACTGAACCTTATCGGATATGGTTAGGTCAACGTTAAGCTACTCATCACTTCACTAAGATTTTAGGGATATGAACTACACACGACTATTTACATTTTGTATACAGTACCCTTTAAGTCTGTAAGCAATACGCCTTTAGAGTTATGGAATGGCTCCAAATCTAGTTTGCATCATTTTCATATATGGGGGTGTCCGGCTCACGTTATTAGACCCAAGACTGAAAAGTTAGACTCAAGATATGAGGTATGCATCAATGTAGGCTATGCTCCAGAGACTAGAGTTGAATATTTTTATAGTCACAAGCTTCAAAAGGTGTTTGTATCGACAAATGTCACTTTCCTTGAATACGACTATATGGAAAACTACAAACCTTGTAGCAAAGTAGTTCTCGAGGAATTAGTGACTGATGAGATTAGACCACCTTCAATCTCTACTGATAAATGACAAACTAAAGAAACCATAGTTCCTGCAAAGGAAACCCCGGTGTAATGTCGTAGTGGGAGGGTTGTGAGACAACAAGTACACTACAAACTAGAGGCACATGTCTTAGTGTCAGACACTGATAAGGACGATCATTATCTTATGAAGAAGCAATGGATAATCCTAAAAAAGAGAAATGGTAAGATGCTATGAACCAGGAAATAGAATCTATGTATTCTAATTTCATCTAGGAATTTGAATATCCACCTGAAGATGTCAGGCTCATTTGATGTAACTGGATCTTCAAGGAGAAAAGAGGTACAGATGGGAAAGTAGAGACTTACAAGACACGGTTAGTAGCCAAGGGCTTTACACAAATGGAGGAAGTCGATTATGAAGAGACATTCTCCCTTGTAGCCATGCTAAAATCCATTTGCATCCTTTTATCTATAGCCGCTAGTTTTGACCATAAGATATGGAAAATGGATGTCAAGACAGCTTTTCTGAATGGCTCTCTTGAAGAAAGCATCTATATGATGCAACCAGAAGAGTTCGTATAAAAGGGGCAAGATAAAAAAGTTTCAAGTTGTTTAAATCCATTTCTGGATTAAAGCAAGCATATAGATCTTGGAATCTTACATTTGATGAGATTATAAAGTCTTATGGTTTCGAGCAAAATGTTGACGAAACCTGTGTTTATAAATACATCAAAGATAATATAGTGGTTTTCTTAGTTATTTATGTTGATGATATTCTACTCATTGGGAATGATGTAGAAACTTTATCAAAGTTAAACAAGTGGTTAGCTGAGAAATTTTAAATGAAAGGTCTGGGAGAGGCGAACTATGTTCTAGGCATCCAAATCCCATGGGATTGAAAGAACAAGCTCTTGGCACTTTCTCAGACATTTTATATTGATAACGTGCTAGAGAGATTCTCTACGGAGAATTTTAAGAAATGTCAACAACCGACCAGACATGAAATTTTCCTCTCCAAGGAACATTGTCCTAAGAAACCTTAGGAGGAAGAGGATATGAGAAGGTTCACTATGCTTCAGCAGTTGGAAGTCTCATGTATATCATGTTGTGTACGAGGCCATACATCTATTATGTAGTGGGAATTGTCAGTCATTATCAATCGAATCTAGGTTTGGAACACTGAATTGTAGTAAAGCACATTCTCAAGTATCTTAGGAGAACGAGAAACTATATGCTTATTTATTCAGCTGGAGACCTGAATCGCACAGGATATATTGATTATGAATCAGATAAGGATAGTCAAAACTTGACGTCTGGGTCATACACCGAGGTGATCTAAATATTATGAAGATTACATTGGATTAGAAACTGGCTTTGACTGTTATGGAGATAACGTTTGATCAGAACTTGGCTGACTCATTTACCAAGACAATTCCTACGAAATTGTTTGAGGGTTATGTGCGAAATATGGGGTTGAGAGAGTTGCCACATTTTCTTTAGGGCAAGTGGGAAATTCTTAGGGGTTACGTGGGGATTAAGATCATGGATAACGAATAAAATGTGGGGATTAAGATCATCAATGAGACTATGATCTTGTATTAGTATGTGGGGATTAACATCATAGATAACGAATAAAATTGTCTGCAACATATTAAAGTATGGAATCTATAATGAATGGTTGCTAGTATGGTTCAATAAGCATTATGAATGCATGTGATCTAGATATGGATCATTGATGTGGATAGACATCTTAGTGATGGTACTTTATATAATAAGATTATATATGACAAGACAGATGAGAATTAATATCTTTATCAATGTACCGTTTATCATAAAGATTTAATACACATCAATTTCATGATCATATGTAGATCAGTCTGAATCATGAGTAGTCATGAACTCTTATGCATGTCTACTAGATCTTTTGATTCACTCATTAAGGTTTGTTTGTAAACCATGCTAGTGACTTTTGTTTTGAAAATTCAGTGACATGGATGGTTGGGAACATGATCTTACAAGATTTGGAATCCAAGATTTCCTAACGGGTCGTATATTGGTTCTCTTAAGTGTTAGTTCTGGAACTGAATGGTTATTGTGCTCAAATTTATAATACGATTACAAATTAGCCATTACTAGTGGATAAATGATACTTAAGGATCAAGAGGTGTTTAGAGGGGTAAAATGGTAATTTTGATCATCTCTAATTTATGAACCAACAATTGGAGGAAAGAATTACATGAAATGATTATATCAGTGGACTACATGAGAATATTCTGTAAATATAATCTGTAATCTCCAAAAGTGCAATTCCATATTTATAGTAGAGTAATAATGAAATTAATAAATAAGATTATTTAATTAAATAGTTTAATTATTAATCTGGTTTATTGGAGCTTAGGATTATAAGTCAATGGTCCTCAAGTCACATCTATACTATGCGGTCTAAGGTGTGAATACTTCAGGACATGAGAAATGACTAACTTGCAAATGAATTTTTATTCTGGGGCAAGTACATAATTATGAGATAAATATGTGTGATTAATTAATTAAGAATTGATTAATTAAATTATTTATATATATAAATGTAATTTTTAGAAACTATATATATAAATAATTATCGATTATTTTCAGTATATATAAATAATTATCGATAAAATATCTAATTTTTAAAGTTAGATAATAAAATTATTATTAGATAATAATTTGGATCAACTAAATCTGTTATTTGTGAAATAACAGATAATTTAGTTGATAGGGATAATCAGATATGTTAGTTTTAAATTAACTAATATCTAGTCATTTATCTGATTAAAATAAATATTTAATTTGAATTAATTGTCACGTGTCAATCACTGATTGGGTATCAGAAATTGACATGGACTACTGTAGTGCCTTGTGGCACTACAATAGTGGGGTGTAACGCTATAATGTCATGTGGCACTGTAGTTGTGCTCCATTATACAGCGGGTCTCACTGTATTAAGTAATTTAAAATTAAATATTGATTTTTAATTTTAATTGTCCCTAAATATCTTATATGACATTATCAAGAAAGATGTACAGATATTATTCTGAGGCATCAATCAGAAAAGTTCAGTTGAATCAGTTCATCGGTTCATCAATTAGAGAATTGGGTTGAGAACACAATTGCTGAGAGTGATTTTTATTTACGATTAATAGTTAATCAAATTTGAAAAAGAATATTCATCGTGTTGTTTTAGAGAATCGTCTCACAAAATTTTTTCTCAGTAAATCTCTAAATCTCATGTGTTGAAAATATCTAGAGATAGAAAAAGTGTCTTGTAATATTCCACGTGCTCACACTTATTCAATGCATTGAGGATTGACTTGAAAGATCTTGATGTGGATCTCAGAGTCTACTGTTCATTGCAACAATATCACGGGACAGAGGATCGATCAATTTTGCAAGGACGCTTGATTTAGACTACAAATGGTATATGATTGCTAACCTTGTATGTTATAGATTTAATCTATAAATATATAATAGATCATGACTGATTGAAAACAGTTTTCAATAAAAATTTGTTATTTGGTTATTGTGGCATTGCACTTGTTTTCTTTTTCAATAAAAATTTGTTATTTTTTATTGTGGCATTGCACTTGTTTTCTTTTTATCGAAAAATATTTTTTTTATTAAATTTTTTAAATGCTTCAAGTGCGCGTGCCCCGCATTTTCCAACTGAAGCTTCAGTACTTCCGCTCCTACCACCTCCTTCATATTAGGATTTTACCTGAGTTAGTGTTCCACAGATGATCTATAATTATGCTCCATCAAGATTTTATACATGCAAAGTGATGGGCTAATTCCCTTTATGTCATAAATTGACCACCCTAGGGCTGTTTCTGCTCTCTCAACACTCTCAAAAGTTTTTCTTCTTGTTCACCACTTAATGAAGCAGAAATAATGATAGGAAGAGTAGAGAGTTCTCCTATATAAGTATACTGAAGGTGGGTTGGCAATTGCTTGAGTTCTAACACTGGTGGTTTTTCAATGGATGGTAATTGTCTAGGTTTTTCTTCTCCCAATTCTTCAAAATGCCTCTTAACGAATAATTTGTGGGTTGCTTCTAACTGATTCACACACTCCAAAATTTCTAGAGCTTCCTTCTCAATAGCCTCAACTAGACATGCATCCAATCGCTCAATGGGATAGCTTTCATGAATTACTTCTTTAATACATCTTTCCGCTACCCACAAGCAATTAACCACATCATTGGGATATTTCATTGCTTTGAAGACATTGAAAGTTACCTTCTCTTCTTGCAATCTCAGTATAAGCTACCCTTTCTTCACATCAATAAGAGCTCTCCTCGTACCTAAGAATGGTCTACCAAGAATAATTGGAATTTCTCGGTCTTCCTCCATGTCAAGAACAATAAAATCAACCGAGAAGATAAATTATCCACCTTTACCAGGGCATCCTCAATAATCCCCCATGGATATTTAATAGAAGGATCAACTAATTATAAAGAGACCGTTGTGGGTTTAACTTCTACAAGACCTAGCTTCTTGTAAACTGAGAAAGGCATCAAATTAATACTACCTCCAGGATCACATAGAGCTTTTTTAAAATGAAAATTTCCAATGGTGCATAGAATAGTAAAACTTCCAAGATCTTAAGCTTCGGGGGTAAATTATTTTACAATATAGCATTACACTCCTCAGTAAGTGAAAATGCATCATACTCCTCTAGCTTTCTCTTGTTCGAGAGAATTTCCTTCATGAATTTGACATAGCTCGGCATTGTCTCCAAAGCATCAGTAAAAGAAATTTTGAAATGTAGTTTCTTAAACACATAAAGAAACTTGGAAAATTTCTTGTTCAATTTCTACTTTCTGAATCACTGAGGGTATGGAATAAGTGGGACATAAGATGGAAGATTAACTAAAGAGTGCTTTGACTTAGGCTTGTCTTCCTTCTTTTCTAAGCTATTGACAAAATCATTGCCCACTGCCTCAGTTTGTGCTTTAATTGGTTGAGAACTTCCAACTGTTACTTTATTCGATTCTGCTAACTCCTTGCCACTATGAAGGGTAATGGCTTTTACTTGCTTTTTTAGATTCTTCTCAGTGTTGCTCGACAGAGAATCTTGCAGTCTGTGAGTGAGTATTTAAGAAAGTTGACCCATTTGAAGCTCCAAACTCTGAAAAGACGTAGCTTGACTCTAAATACTAGTTTTTTGCCTCCGAAATATAGCATATGTTCTTGCCTTGATCAGTATTGACTGGGAGTTGGACAAGAACATCTTCTAAAGAAATTTTGAGTTGTTAAAGCTGAAATTGAGGCTGAGTAGCAACTGGTGGCTTAATCACATTTTGGCTTTTCTTCCTAGAGAAATTAGGGTGATTGTGCCATCCTTGGTTGAAGGTGTTGGAGAATGGATTATTCTGCCTGTTGTAATTTCCAACAAAATTAGCCTGTTGTGACTGAGAATGATCAAAGAGATTACCAACTTGGTATTCAGTACTAGAATGAGGTCTATTACATACGTCACAAATTTCCTGTGTAGCATGAATAGCGCTAGCATTGACAGTGAAATAACTAAACTGCTTTGACAGTATGGCTACTTGAGCTGTGAGAGCGGTAAGATCATCTACTTCATGAACTTCATGAGTTTTTCTTGGTACATTGCACTTAGTTGGCCATTGATAGGCATCAGCAGCCATTTCTTCTAGCAAGGCATAGACCTCCTCATGTGTTTTACCCATCAAAGCACCTTCTGCTACTACATCCACTAGCATTCTTGTTGAATTCACCAATCCATTGTAGAAATTTTGGACTTGTAGCCATTCAGGGAGCCCATGATGTGGGCATTCCCTCAACATCTCTTTAAACATCTTCCAAACTTCATAAAGAGACTCCATATCATATTGGGCAAAGGTAGCGTTCTTATTCCTCATCTTCGTTGTTTTAGCTAGTGGAAAGAATTTGGCTAAAAACTCTTAGAATGTCCATTTCAAGTTGTGATTGATCTAGTTGCCAAAGAGTTCAACCAACTCTTAGCCTTATCCCGCAGTGAAAATGGGAATAATCTTAGCCTAATTGCATTAGTTGAAATATTGTTGTGCTTGAATCTCTCACAGATTTCAAGAAAATTGGCTATGTGAACATTTGGGTCATCAATAAGGCAAACCATTGAATTGATTAGCTTGCACCATTTGAATGATAGTTGGCTTAATCTTGAAATTATTGGCATTAATAGCAGGGCGTTGAATGACAGAAGGAGCTTTGACTACTAGCGTAGCATAGTCTCGAATTGCCTGATACTTTGGTTGTTCACAATTTCATGATTCTCTCTAGTGTTGGCCATGATTTCTTGAGGTTGTCTAGAAGTTTGTCTCCTTACTTTTCTATTTTGATGACAAGTTCACTCAATTTCCAAATTAAGAGAAGTCAAACTTTTGCTTCCAAAACGTCTCATACACCTAAGAAAATGCCTGAAAATTTAAAACACGAAACAACTATAAATAAAAAAGTTAAAAACTCAAAATAAAATAAGGATATGTAATTTCAATATTAATAAATAAAATCAATCCCCGATAACGGCGCCAAAAACTTGTTATGATTTTTTAATAGTGCAAGTGTACACTATCGTTGTCAAGTAATAAAATTCTATGAATATAAAGTATCGTCCCATGAAGATTGATTGTTATTAATTATTGAAATCAACTTGACCAAAATTTTAATTGAGAATGAGGAAAAGTAAGGATTTTTTAATGTACTACTAAACTAAAATAATTAAGATTTACTAAATTTTAAAAGCACGAAGTGCAAATGATTAAATAGTTCTATGAGAGAATTCCATGTTTAAAAGTTCTGGGGGTTCCGATTTCACCAAACCAATCAATGCTCAAATCTCCAATTCTCAATCAACCAATGTTTATTATAGTGCTCACAGTGAATTTTTCTAATGTAATTATTAATCTTTCTTAAGCATCAATAATAATATTTCAAGTATACAAACCTCACATCTCTGTCAAGATTAAATATGTTGAAAGTTATTAAGCATAAGAAATTATAATTGCTACACTAGATACATAATTATCTTTAACTTATGAAATTCTAGTGGTGTAAACATTGGGTAAATTTAATCTCTACTTCTCAGTCTTTGAATTGAATCTCAAATCATGTAATAGTTGGTCAGACAATCACACGTATTAATAACATATCATAACACTCAACAATATGGAATAAACATCAAGTAGATTGAAAATATAGAATAAGGAACAATCATGGGTTGGCTACATCGTGGCCTTATATTGAAAAATTAAAACATGCTAAAATAAGAAAAAATCCTAATAATATTCATGAACATAGAAAAAAGATTGAAGAAAGACTAGATTTGAAGATGAAATTGGGTTAGAAACCCGTTTCCGGGTTGAATCTTATTTTTCTCCTCACCGTGGGTTTTCTCTCTGGTCTCTCCCATCCAAGAGTCCACCAAAGAACCCTATATTATATTTATACACTTGGGTTTGTCAGGGTAAAACTGGAACAAAAGTCGCATAAAATTCTTTAAATCGTGTTGGCATCGCGACGGTGAGAATCTGGTGTCACGACGTGAGGCAAGCTCTTCCTATACTTGTGCATGCGTCATGATGACGGGAAGCCAGCGTCACGATGACGGGAAGCCATCATCACGACCATGGGAAGCCAGAGTCATGACGACGGGAAGCCAGCGTCACGACGATGGGAAGCCAGCGCGACGCTGGGAAGCCAGCGTCGCGGCGATGGGAAGCCAGCATCGTGACGATGGGAAGCCAGCGCCCTGATGATGGGAAGCCAGCGCCGTGACCTTGGCCATTCTGCCCTTTTGTGCTCTCTTTCCCAAAGTGGTGACGTTGAGATCTCAGTGTCATGACGTTGAAGGTTCTTTCCAAGTTCATCTTTTTACCACTTTTTATCCTTCATTTTGCCTTCCAAATCTTTCAAAATCACCCTAAGTGCACTTGCGTTCCTTACCTATAAAATAAAAGCAAAAACAAGCATAAATCTAGGAATAAATCTCTCAAGAACCAACAAAATTCAAGTTAAAAGTGTCTAAAACATGAGTGTGAAACTCACTCATCACGGTACCTAAACTTTTTACGTTCATTAAATCATCTCTTTGACTGTGAAATCTCCATTAAGTATGTCACATGCACTACAGGGATCATGCGTCACCTGTAATATCCCCTCATATTAAAATTTCATATTTTTCCCGAGGCGCAACGCCTCCTGTGAAGACCCCTGTGGTATCTCATTTTTTACAGGATTTTTCTTCTCCTGTAGAACGTTGTTTAATGAGATTTTTCGACTCCTGTTACTTTTATTCAACAAGAATTTATAATTATCATGAATTAATATTCACATGTATTTTTGTATCCTATTAAATCAAATACCATAAGATTTTTTTAATCTCATTGATATAGTTTTTTGTTATAAATTATACCTCTTATAAAGAGATTTTCCTGGCATTTTATAAATGCTATTTTTTTACAATCAATTTATATACACATGTTTTTGTACCTATTTAATCTTTCAAAATTAATGCGTTACTAGACTATAAGGTATTCAAATATCATTTTATTTTCACAAAATATTATCCATAAGTACCATCCATAATTATCATATAAAAGTATTAGTAATTAGTCTACTAAAACGTGCTATTCAAAAAACAAAAAATATCTAAAAGTTTCACAACGCTACAAAAATAACTTCAAAGTTTCACTGCTACTCTTCAAAATTTGATGTCATGTTGAAAACCTTCAAGGGATTGTAGGGTCCTGCATCTTAAATAATAAGATAGTAAGTTTAAGATAATTTCACATTGCTCACATCACCATTTTATACTTTGGAAAATTAACACTAGTTATTCACTATGATAACAAATCAAATAACTTGCATCAAACAAATAACCTTGAACAATTCAATTCCAGATAACACCCTCCATTCTGCTACATAATTACAGTAGTATTTCTTCTCACACTATAAGAAATATGGCATTCTACAATAGGCGAAAAATAAAAAAGAGATTGAATTTTTGAAATATGGGCTAGAAACATCACGGGCAGAAAAAGTCAAAAATAGTAATGCATGAGATCATAATTTACATGAGCATTGATATGAAATGGTTCACATACCACAGCAGGCATTGGTTTTGGAAAGTCAAGATCATGGTCAACCCCCACAAGTCCAAAGACATAAGGACTACCAGGATGTGCATGCTTGAATGTTTATGAAAACATGTTAGACCAATATATGCAACTTAAGCAACCTGAAAAAATAAAGTTAAAGCAAAACAATTCCCATAAATAAATGACTATGTACTCAAAGCAATTGCAACCTTCATAAACAAGCATTTGAATATGTGATACAAGGCTAGCTGAAATTCTCACCAGATTCTCATTAAAACTCAATCTTGAAGCTCCATTTCCACAAGAATAAAAATAATTTGAGGCATACCATATTGCATATTCAAGAACCAAAATTCCATCAAATTGATAACACTATTTCATATTCTAGATAATATCATAAAGTTTTGAGACTCAACAGTCACGAGCTGTTTGTCTTGAAACATGTACTTAGCGCCTACTTGTACAAGTTGAAGTGCTTGATAGACCAAATCAAAATTGTTAACTTAAGCTTGTGAAATGGACAATGGAAAGCTTAACAAAATTTTCGAAAATCAAGATATTCAAATGCCAATCAAGTTGCACTTAATTCCTAAATTGATGCAAACCCAACCATAAATCATAAACATTTTAATTCAAGCATATGATGTTGTTTAATCTTGGAATTTAGTTCTTATTTCATTGATCGAGGATTTCATAATGGTAAAATGAAAAAATTCATTTTGTAACAGCTAAGCTCACTAGCAATTCCCCAAAGAGGAGATTTTGAGCCAAATTTATCATCTCTACCCCCATTAACCTTAAGTTGAAAAACCTACAAAACCATAACAATACCAACCACCAAGGCATACATAACCAAAAACTCATCAAGAACAGTTCAGAAATGGAAACAGAGAAGAAAAAGTTGCATTAGGCGATGAAGCAGTTGTGTTATGTTTAAGAATCCATTAATCACATTTTTGGTTTAAAATAATCACATTTTTGGAAACCATTAATCCATTAATCCATTAATCACATTTTTGGAAACCATTTGTACTTACTGGGTAACCATTTGTACTGGTTTCCAACTTCAATACTGGGTAACTACAAATGGTTTCCACCATCATTGAAGTTGAAAATGATTGAATAGAAGTAAACTCTCTGTCCACCTAGTTTCCACCATCATTGAAGCAGCTTATAGAAAAATCCTCGATTTATGATCATCTGCACATGACAAGGACACTAGCAAAAGTAAAGAAATTGGCATGTGAAGCAATATACACAATCAAAATGTGTTAAAATCACCACATGTATACTTATACCCTTTTCTCCTACAATTTTTATGTTCAAGATCCAAAGTGGCTTGATTCACCTAACAACTGATGCCATAGAAGTAAGAATGCAAAATAACAACATAAAGTTGAGCTAACTTCTTTACCCCGTCATTTATTTACCCAAAATTAAAACCACAACCAGAAATGGAGAGGGGAAAAGAAATTCACAAACACTCACCACTAGCAGCACAAGCCCTTCATATTTGCACCTAATACTATAAGCGTACCTGCACCATTCGACCACCTCACTCAGCACCTTATCTATTCTTTAAGCCTTAAAACTCCAATCACAGTTTTGAAGTGGAAGAAAAAGCATTGAAGCCCATATTTCAAACATGTGAACTGATCTAAAACCAAAACATAAACTCTAATTAGTAAAAAATGCACAAGATCTGAGAAATTAATGAACTTACCACCCAAATGTGCCACTCCAAAACTTCTAATACACAATCCATAAAAATAAAACCCAAATATGAGGACTGATTTACCCCAAAAAACATAAAAATGGCTCAAATTGCATGAGTAAAGAAGAGGAAGAAAATGGAGGGATTTTGACTCCTCTCTCAGAGTTTTTTACCTTCATGAAAATAGGTTGGTGACAGCCATGATAGATGACGAGGTGAGCACAAGACAAGGAGGTTGTGGCGATGTTGAGAGCTGCGATGATGGAGACGAGGTCATCTGAGAGGGAGAAGCTGCGAGGATCTCTATGCTTCTTCATCGAAGGCCTAGCCCTAGGTCATCTGAGAGGGAGAAGTTGTGAGGATCTCTGTCCTTTATTCTGAAGAAGAACTGAGGGAGAGAGAAGGATCGGATGCTCTAAAGAATTGAGACGAATCAATTTTCTGAGAGAATCAACGATTTGAGCTTCTCTAAAAATGGAGAAGAATATCGAGCCACTGAGAGAGCTCGAGAATGAAATGATTTGAAGGTCTCCAATTTCTGCTTAAGTCCCGCGTCTATTTTGCCTCCCTCTTTTTTTAACTTTTAACATGAATAGATTTTACTTTATTTTTAAAATCCCTTGTTGTTTTGAGTTTTTAACAAGAGTAGACTACAAAACTTGTATTTTAATCCTGTAGAATGTCATATTTCTTATAGTGATGCATGGCACATGTTATTTTCTTCTTCCAAAATTATGTTTGTTTTCAACCTTATAATTAGAGTTATACTCACAATTTTTTCCTCTCAAAACAGCCACGATTTCTTCTTCTTCATCATTGACTTTTTAAAATCGCTTTAACAAGCTAAGATTCAACAAACCACATTTTCAGCTTACCTCCTTTGATAAAACCTTACTTACAAAAATGTACAACCCAAAAATCCAGCCATTCCTCCCCTACCCTCTCTCAGGAGGTAGGTCCTCATGATAGTCCTATAGCTCACCATACTTACTGCTCATTATATAATCATCATATCATTATTGTTGCCTACTTCTTACTTCTATAACATTAAGTTCTAGAACCAATACCAATCTAATTATGCTAACTCAATTATTTGAACACTCATAGTGATGTTAGGTTGGTTTCTCAATTGGTCAACTAATATGAATGGCACTCATAGTGATGTGACAGCTGCCTTGAGTTTGCATGATCAATATGAGGAAACTTTTATGTGCCGGGAAGAAATTCTTGGCATTCATGCTGGGCTTTTGTGGCCTTTAAATTGCATTTGGAGAAATCTTAGCCACACAAAGCCCAGCAGGTAGGAGATTTTTTTTGTTCACCAAATACGAGTGGGGTCCACCAATTATGTAGTGGTGTTCACCAATTACGTAGTGGTGTTCACCAAATACGTACAAAAGAATAATTCTTAGAGGTGTTCACCAATTACGTACTGGGGTTCACCAATTACATAATGGGATTCACCAATTACGTAGTGGGGTTCACCAAATACGTACAAAAGAATAATTTTTAGAGGGGTTCACCAATTACGTACTAGGGTTTACCAAATACGTACAAAAGAATAATTCTTGGAGAGATTCACCAATTACGTACTGGGTTCACCGATTACGTAGTGGAGTTCACCAAATATGTACAAAAGAATAATTCTTGGAGGGCTTCACCGATTATGTAGTCGGGTTCACCAATATCGGCAGTTCCTGGCATTTTTTCCTTTTTTGGCGGTTTTGTTATTTTTTCGGCGATTTTGCCTCAATACAATGGTTTTTAGTACCTTTTTATGACAGGTAAGAATCTATTATTGATTATGTTGTTGTCATTTTACAATAAGTATCAAGTAAAATAATTTTTCCCAGTTTCTTTTAATTCATAACACATCGAAGAATGAATAATATTGTACGTGAAATATTTTGGTGAACTCCTCGAATAATGATTGATTTTGTACGTGAAATATTTTGGTGAACCGCTCGAAGAATATTGATTTTGTACGTGAAATATTTTGGTGAACCCCTCCAAGAATTATTGATTTTGTACGTGAAATATTTTGGTGAACCCCTATAAGAATTATTAATTTTGTACGTGAAATATTTATTAATTTTGTACGTAAAATATTTTGGTGAACCCCTCCAAGAATTATTATTTTTGTACGTGAAATATTTTGGTGAACCCCTCCAAGAACTATTGATTTTGTACGTGAATTTTTTTCATGAAATCCTCGAAGAATGATTGATTTTGTACGTATTTGGTGAACCCCTAAAACCTAATCGCCATACCTAATAGGCGAATCACCTATAAGCCCCTAAACGACATCCTAAAGGTGTCAATCGCCATTGTCGAAGCGACTTGTCAGTTTATTGCCTCCAATCGCTTGTTTCAGTCTCCAAACGTCATGTTCAAATAAGCGATCGCCAGTCTCCCCTCCCAATCACCACCTTTTTGCTCTTAATCGCCATTCTTCACAATTTTCCATAAAATTGATATTTTTTTAATTATTTACCATACACCGGAAAAATCATCGATAAAAATAGAAAAAACTTGTTATTTCAATGCAAACATTCATGATACTCACTTATTATGTGAAATTAGATTGGATTAATTAATCATTCTTGATACAATTTAATACTTATTCATAAACTCGTTAAATGTTGTCATTGATAATGTTGTTGTGCTTTGGTGACAAGTATCGAGCGAGACGGGTTTTCACCATATGTAATTATAGGTTGTGATGTTATGATGGTCGGTAAATTCTATTTATCGGTTTGACGAACACATATAACCCTTAAGGTCAGATTCTATCTATAAATCAAACATATCCATTTTTTTACATTTTAATTTATAAGCATATAAAAACCCCTAAAAATAAAAAATGAGAATTATGAAAAAGCCTAAAATTAAGACCTAAATAGCTTCCGAGCCTCCAAAAGTACTTAAAATAGTATTTTTTGGACCTTGAAACAAATCAAACATGTAGATCTCTGAATATGCTTCGATTTGATATCTTACGGACCACATGGTTCAACTCGAGTCAAACGTTATGCCCTCCGGAAGTTGACCTGCATGTGCCACGATCCAATAGGAAGTATTGGGACCAAACGTCTGTGTGCCTAGCTTTGGGGTCCCAAACGCCATCAGCAGGCCCCAAACGCCATTCATGGTAGGCGGATCGCCAGTCTTGACTGGCGTTTGGGACCTTCTAGTGGCGTTTAAACACCAAATGCTAGACACAGTGGCGCCATTATAATTGGCGTTTGGGGCCCCAATGCCACCGGCAGGTCCCAAATGCCTGCTACCATGCCGTTTGGGGCTCAAACGTATCGAGCAGACCCCAAACGCCAGTCATGGTAGGTGAGTTGCCATGTACTGATGACGTTTAAGTCCCTATTATGGTGTTTGACTCTTAACAATTTTCATACACACTTAGTTATATTCACACTTAGAGGGGTTCACCAAATACGTACAACCTAATCGCCATACCTACTAGGTGAATCGCCTATTTTTAGCCCCTAAACATCATCCTGAAGGTGCCAATCGCCATTGTCGAAGCCAATCACCATTTTATTGCCTCCAATCGCCAATTTCAGTCTCCAAACGCCATGTTGAAATAGGCGATCACCTGTCTCCCTCCCAATTGCCACATTTTGCCTCCTAATCGCCATTTATATGGCTCTAATCGCCATTCTTCACATTTTTTCTTCAAATTGAAATTTTTGTAATTATTTACGGCACACTGGGAAAATCATTGATAAAAATAGAAAAAAAAACTCGTTATTTCAATGCAAACATTCATTATACTCACTTACTATGTAAAATTGGATTGGATTAATTAAGGATTCCTGAAACAATTGAATAATCATAAACTCGATAAAAGTTGTCATTGATAATATTGTTGTGCTTTTGTGATAAGTATCGAACGAGACAGATTTACACCAAATATAATTATATGTTTTAATGTTATGATGGTCGGTAAATTCTATTTATTAGTTTGACGAACATGTATAACATTTAAGGTCAGATTCTACTGTTAAATCGAGCATATCCGCTAAAAAGTTTGAAATTAAATATTAAAATTTGAAATTTAACCTTTTTGTTTTATAATAAGAACCTCATAATTTTTTAAAAATAACCTTTTACGTTTTAATTAATTGATCCCTATAAAAATAATTTTAAAATCTAACCTTATTTCTTATCAAAATTAACCCCAACATTAAAAAAACCCTCCCAAGAAATCGATACCCAACCTTTTCCTCTCTCTCTCAACACTTCATTTCTCTTCACTCAAACCCTATTCTCCTTCTTCATCTTCATCTTCATCTCTCTCTTCATAGCCCGAAATCCATCAAAACCTCACCAAATCTATTGCAACACATGAGTCAAACCCGTAATCTCACATTGATCAAATCCCTTGCAACACACGAGTTACAACTCATTCCAAATCCGAGCCAAATCCCTCCAACCCGTGACCCCAAACCCCATATCCTTCTAATATTGTATTTTTCACCAATAATGGCTACAGGAAAACATAAAGTTACAAAGGGAACATTGAGTCTAACGATGCAACCAAGGCGGCCCTTCCCAATGGCAATCATCGGCTTTGTGCATGGAATCTCGAACGAAATTCCCAATCAAACGTGCATAACCCAGAATTTCTATAGGCATTCAAGAGAGTCATGTTTGACGTAGTTAGTGAAGGGGAGTTTGAAGAGGAATGGGATCGTTTGATAGAGTCGTTCAACAAATGGGTACAATGGATGTATGCGAAGCGTGAACGTTGGGCAGAGGCCTTCCAACATGGAAAATTCTTTGCTTTCATGAGAATGATGCAACGATCCGAAGGTATGAACGCGTATATCTACCGATTCATTGAACGTTGATCTAAACTATTTGAAATTGTGCTACAATTTGATCGGGTGTTGGCACGTATTCGACACGATGACAGGTTGGATGATTTCAAGATGACAAATGAAACGCATATGCTTCAGACTCACTTGCGTGCATTAGAGCAACACCCGGACGACGTGTTCACACAAAACTATTTAAATGTGTGCGTAAGGAGATCATGGGTGAAGCATCATTTATAGTTTGTGATCTGACACATGATGGGGAGGCTCGAAATTATTCGTTGGTCAAGTTTGGGGTACCAAAGGAATCGTACTTAGTGACAAGAGACCAAAAACTTGATACACTCAAGTGCAGTCGTGGCAAGTTTGAATAAGTGGGATATGGTGTTGGTAAATGTTTACTATTATGAAAGCAGAACATATGCAACACATCCCGAGCACGTGCATACTAGACCGGCGGCAGATCACTGTGAAGAGTAATATGCTACCAACCGGGTCAATCGATTCTCATCTGGATACAGATGAGACAATATGGCTTCTGTACAATTCGATCCAACTAGCTGCCAAAAGACTTGCTCACTTTACGTCAAAGTCAAATGAATGGTTGACTCGAACCAAAGTTGAGGTTGGGATGCTTTCTGCAAAATATGAGACATTGTGGAATGAGAAGGTTGCCAACGCTAATGATGTGAAGCATGAGGATGGTGTGGAGATTAAAAGAGGCCCCGTTGAAGACCCGATAATCGTGAAGGCGAAGGGCAGCCAAGGTGCTAACTCGAGTAAAGCACGACCAACCACCCGTCGATGTGGCCATTGTAAGAACATTGGACATACCAAACGGACATGTCCAGAACTACCGAACGATGTGCATGCCACGATGCCAGACGATAATAATGATGATCCAGCACCATCTAACGTGCAAGGTGCACATGCAACAGGAGTCTCCGGACAAGGTGCATCCCCATTCAATGTGCAAGGTGCGTACACATTCAATGTGAAAGGTGCGTACCCATTCGACCCGTATGCATACCCACCACCATTCAACGCACAAGGTGGGTACCCAATCTACAACACAAACATCTCATACTGGTATAATTTTTCGTATCTCCTGCCGTAGTAAATGTACATTTTGGTATTAGCTTGTTTTCATAGTTTTTTTAGAATGTTCTCGTCCAAATATTTATAAACCTGCTTATTTATAACAATACACAATAATTCTGCAAAAATCTGTTACTTTATAAATGTATAAAATAATTCTGCAACAACTATTTATCATCACTGTACACGATAACTTATAAAAACCCTTTTTATTTATAGTTGTACACAATAATATACAAAATTTGTTTATCGTCCTTGTACACAATAACTTACAAAAATTTATTGTCCTATTTTTTTATATTCTTGTTCAAACACTCGCTCATTTGACATTTTTGAAAAATTTGATGAGCTAGATGTTATTGAAGAAGACAATAACCACAGGGTAATAAATTTCGAAGTGTCCGAAGATATCCCTTTTTGAAATTTATTGCACCGTCGTTATTGTTTTCTTTAATAACTTCTAGCTCATCATCATTTTCAGAACTATCAAATGGGCGAGTATTTGAACAAGAACATCAAAAAATAGGACTCGTCTTCAGTGGTAGCCGGGTCTCCGAGACAGATGAATTCGTATTATAAAATCGACCAACGCTATCATGTAACATGTCATAGGAGAGGTTCCAAGGATGGTTGACGATCTTCAACAAAATGTTACACCGAAGATCGTGAGATTTATAATCCTATCAAAATATTTTCAATATTCAATAAACTATCATACACCTAAACATATTCAACATCGACAGCCATAAATGAGCAAATCTAGAACAATCAAAAAATTCTCAATTACAAACTAAGAGAAGCCTAACTTCAAACTAAAACAAAATAGTAAACAGAGTTGTAACATTCATCAAACTATCATACACCTCAACAAATTCAATAATAACATCTAAGGCTTGAATATTGAATATTCACCAAACACCTCAACCTCAACAAATTCAATACTGACAGCCACAAACGAGCAAGTCCAGAAGAATCAGAAAAACCCAATTACATAACTAAAGAAATCCTAACAAATAACCAGCAATGACGACCACAAAAAAGCAAATCCAAAACAATCAGAAAATTTTCAATTATAGAACTAAAAGAACCTGAAACTATAACAAACAAAAAACAAAGCTCTCAAGTTTAAAAATATCTGACAAATTACTTGGGAAGGATAGTCGACAACAATTTCTACCCTGATATCATCCATATATCTCAAGACTCACACACCACAATCACTCCTGCAAACGTAATAATAAGTGCATCATTAAAGGGTGAAGGAAGCCCAATCAAATCCGCGATCAGTGAACTTACCCATTTGATTGGGTGACCACTTGGGGCGGCCTTGAAATTTTGAATGAAGAGAAGGTTGTTAGCGGGGGCAACAAATCTATGAGCTTAGGCCCAAATATCAAGTCCATACCTTCTAACTATAATTCCATTCACAAAATATAAAAATGTAATCAGTGCCCAATTCACACATGCTATAAGACAAATTACAAGTCATGATGAGGGGTTAGAACATACAATCTTTTTTACCTTTTCGGTCCTTCCCGCGTTAAGTCAGCCATCTGGAAAGTTTTCCCATACAATGACTTCCTCATCCATAATGGAGATCTTGGCCATAAACCAATGATCTCAACCATCGTGTACCGGAATAAAGATCTAGATTACACAATACATTTACACAATCATAATAAGTCAACATTTAATATCTTAACTACATTAAATTTGTTTGTCGTAGTCTCTAGCTCAAGCGTTGGCGCGTATCTATCCACGATCTTATATTTCCTTACAAAATTAGGAAGCTCTACTAGTTTCGAAATATATTGACTCTGCAGTGGCACAACAAAAACATGATACACAACATACGTACAAACCTAAATTACGGGGGTTACTGAGTAGTAGATACTCACAACAAAGAACATGGTAAGAAACCAGAATTGGTTGCTCATCGATGCACGACGAGCCTCTAAGGTCAAAATGCTGACAAACAAGTCTATAAGGTCTGAGCCAAGCCAATTTTCTGGACCGACAGTCTTTAGGTCACTCCGTTTAGCATGGAGGTAGAACGTCTAACGAGAATCTCACTGTAAAAGATAAATAAAAGACAAACTTAATCAAAATTTGGTTGTGATGGTGTGTCAAATTTTGTTAGATTAGTGTGACTACTACCTATCCTCTAATCTTTTCTCAAAACTATACTCCACTAAATGCTCATCTTTCACTTCTAGTGGGTCCTGCAACGTGTACAGACCCATTTTAAATACCTTTTTGTTGCATTTAGTGATCGGTTACCCCTTCAAATTGGGTGAAATGAGTAGAGGACCATCTCTCCTCTCCCTAGTGCTACGCAACTTCATCGGGAATTGGCTTTCGGTAGACTCGAACAAGACTTGTTTGCCCTACCAAAACACAGTCCCAAGTAAGGTGTTAGATTAATAGTTAGATTATACATGTTATATATATAGAAAAGATGAAATACAAATAAACTAAATAAAATACTTTTCGACGACCTTTAGTTGTTCCAGTCATAGATGGTTTCTTGACCAATAGCAGGTCAGCGAATCCATTGTCTGAAGCATCCAGCTGGATGCACCTTTCATCATTATCACATTTATATAAAGGTGATGAAGAGACCAGTAGCTCTTCTTCGTGGGAGGGACTCATATCCTCATCAAAACCTCATTGTTATTTACCTTGAGTCCGTGTGGCTCATCGAATAGGGCTCGAGACTTACCAGTGTCCCGTTCCAAAAGACTCGCCAATGTTGTGCACATATTCTCTTGGACAGCCATCATCTTTCTCTGCACCTCCATAATTGTGAATATCCGCCCTCATAGAGCTAGACTCTGCATGAAGAGCGATCACTTATGCACTTAAAGCACCTAACTCCACAGATTGCTCTTCAGGTAGATCTGCACACACGTCATCACAAACGTGTTTACACTCGCGGTCCTCTCGAACCTCGCGGTCGCTCGAAACGGCTTGCGTGATTATATCGATCTATGTAATTTAAATATATGTGAATTAGTAATAAATAATCAATCATAATATAACCAACTAAATTTGCAATATTCTCAAACACTTACCGCACAACTTTTAGGCCAAGCTTCTCCTCCCCTTGATTTTACAAAATAAATAATTTTTCCAATGGCCCTGTCATTCCACCTTAGTGGCAAAGGCTGGTTCAAGTCAACATAGTTGGCAGCACATGCCAACTTCTCCAGATAAAACAACTGCATCGAAATGAACTTATTAGTGTACATATATATGTTATAATGTGAAAGTAATACCAATGTACACTAAATATATTACATGTATAAATAACAAGCATACAGTAATGCTATGGTGGTGGTTGTATTCATACCTTGCGACACCATCCAAAAAATCTTTAAAACAAGCAGAAGCCCAATTCTTATGTTGAATGGTCGAGGGTGACTTCACAACGTGCAACCTTGAATGACTGACGATTGGTTTTGATCGAGAAGATAACAAAACCCTGACAATGTACATTACAAATGCTTGCCTCCAATAGACACTGTCAGTCTCCCCAATCAAGAATTTCGACAAAGCATTCACCGGAATATCACATTTGACGTTCACCCACTTCGCCTTTAGATCTTTTATCTCGATCACATCACCATCAAATTTGATCCCCTACCCACCGTCAAAGATACCCAGTATAGAAGTCACATTATTTTTCATGACTTTGAATGTCAACCCATGGACATTCAACGTGCAAGTGGCTGGATCGAAGCAATCTAATAGCTGTTGAAAGAAGTTCCTCTTCATCTTATGGCATTTAATATCCAACAACCCTTTGAATCCCATCTCCACAACCGCTCTCCTCTTCCCCTCATCAAAAGTTGCAACAAGATCCGTAAATTTCTCGGGTGTACAGCGTGTGAGCAACTTCAGTTTAGAGGCAGGGCTTCTCAAATGACTAGGACTGGGTTGTTCCGCTCCGCTTTCAATGGCATGGATTTCATTTTCCTTCAAATAACTGAGTTTGACTTCCTTCGTCATACTTTTCCACTTTAAAGCTAGGTCTTTTCGTGTCTGCATATCAGAAACTCACTTAAATTACAATCAAAATTTATCAATTCTATGTTATAATGTAATGTTTGTTTAAACATACTTCATGACCACTAATCTTTTTACCTGACGCCCTCATTTTAGCACATTCTTTTGCACTGTTTTGGTTTAAACAACCACATTAACATTGCAACCCTTTATATGAAAATAAGTAACATTAGATTGATTATCTCATTAATTACTTACAAGTATACAAAGAAACCCTTTTGTGCCCTCTTCATTGACATTTGTGTTAGCCATCTATAATATATGTTAGTATAATCGAATTTAGCCATATGATAATGTCTTGTTATCATTATTATCCCTGATACTATTTATAATGGATTGAACATCATCCAGTAAGAATGCTAAATTGGCATACCAAAGTTGTGTTCTTGTATACCTCAGCCTCTATTATGTTATTAATCAGCTTTATGCAATGACTATTTGAGATAATGAATTAATTGGAAGTGACATATATCAATAACCTTAATAGATGATAAACATGATGTGTAAAGAATTTAAAGAATGCAAGAAACTTAGTTGATCTAGTTGCATTATGCTCTTCTCCAAGTTTTTTCACAATTTATCATGTTAAAAGAATCATATTAGTAAATTTCCACCACGTAGATAAGCTAGTTAAAAACTCAATAGAAGTCCAAATCGCTATAATCATATAAAAAATGATGATCATGTACTTCTCTCTAAAGTTGGACCTTCCCTTTTATTTGATTACTTGAAGGATAACATGTACAATGGTATTAATCTAATAACATACATACATATGAAATAACATAGTTTCCATGAAAGAAAACAACCTCGAGTAATATCTCCTTCAAACTACAATATTCCATATTGAAACATGAAAAAGGCAAAAAATGAGAAACTAGTCTACAACATAGCAAGTTCTATTTTATTAAGTAAATCCAATTCAAGCTAATGATATTGAGACAATAATTCTTATACGAGTTCACATTCCATAAGTAAATGACTACCAGTATACAAAGATGATCTCATTAATTACTTACAAGTATACAAAGAAACCCTTTTGTGCCTTCTTCATTGACATTTATGTTAGCCATCTATAATATATGTTAGTATAATCGAATTTAGTCATATGATGATGTCTTCTTATCATTATTATCCTTGATACTATTTATAATGGATTGAACATCATCTAGTAAGAATGCTAAAATGGCATACCAATGTTGTGTTCTTGTATACCTCAGCCCCTATTATGTTATTAATCAGCTTTATGCAATGACTATTTGAGATAATGAATTAATTGAAAGTGACATATATCAATAATCTTAATAGATGATAAACATGATGTGTAAAGAACTTAAAGAATGCAAGAAACTTAGTTGACTAGTTGCAACAAACTCTTCTCCAAGTTTTTCACAATTTATCATGTTAAAAGAATTATATTAGTAAATTTCCACCACGTAGGGAAGCTAGTTAAAAACTCAATAGATGTCCAAATCTCTATAATCATATTAATAAAATGACGATCATGTTCTTCTCTCTAAAGTAGGACCTTCCATTTTATTTGATTACTTGAAGGATAATATGTACAATGGTATTAATCTAATAACAGACATACATATGAAATAACATAGTTTCCATGAAAGAAAACAATCTCAAGTAATATCTCCTTCAAACTACAATATTCCATATAGAAACATGAAAAAGGCAAAAAAATGAGAAACTAGTCTACAACATAGCAAGTTCCATTTGATTAAGTAAATCCAATTCAGGCTAATGATATTGAGACAACAATTCTTATACGAGTTCACATTCCATAAGTAAATGACTACCAAATTTCTCAATGCCGACAAGTGTTCTCTATTGATGACCAATAATCAAGAGGTTTCACCTACAAAAAAATAAGGAGACACTTTTATAATTGGGTTAAAATACAAACCATGACAATACTGTTCATCCTAACCAATAAGTTGAAAGGCACAAGATACCAAAAATATGTTCTAGACAAGCTAAAAATGTAAAACTCCTTTCATTGTAGAGGGACCCAATAAGATGCTTTTATATTCATTGTCTTTATCTAGTTGGAATCCCTGACAGGCACTACCACAACCCCATAAAGTCTCTCTCATTCTCTCTCTCTCTCTCTCTCTCTCTCTCTCTCTCTCTCACACACACACACATCTTCATTCTCTAGCTATCTCTCTTGCTTGAAAGCAGATTAAGAAGAACTAAAAGAGAGCAGATGTTTGCATACCCTTTTTGAAAACAACATAGATAGTTAATTTACGGACGACACAAATTATGGAGTATTCTTCAGCAAGTATAATATGGTGAAATTCAATCACTAAGAATCCTTATGAAATTCAATAAACATACAACTGTTTAGAAAAATCAAATAACGTGTGCTACAATAGTGGCAACTAGGCATGATCGATAAACTCGATTATATTGGAATGACTATGTATGTGCCAGAAAAAGTGAAATATCATATATCATTATATTCATGCTGCTACTGCCTTCTCAGTGTCAAATATAAAAGTAAACGCTCATCTTACTAAGTTAAGATCTATTTTAACTACCTAAATAGGACAAGACAAGGATTATAGAGTATCTTCTTCCTCTTTTAACAGCAAAACCTTATAGAAGTTGCATTTGAACTATGCAATGTCTGATATCTTACTCATCTATTTCATTTAATTATTTCTATACAGCAAAGCATTATAAAATAAGGTATCAAGTAAAATATTATTGATATTCAGAAAGTTGAATAAACACAGAAAATTCAATTAGAATAATTCGTAGTCAGTTATGTCATCCATATATAGTTAGCCATAACCTGAAACATTATAATTAAGCATCTCCAAAATTCATTCAAGCATATTTTAATCATTCAGAATCAACTTAGACATGAAGAAATTAATAGCGTGTCCTAGCGTTCAGAATCAACTCAGACATTAAGCATCTCCTAGCGTTTATAACCCATTCAGACATTAAGCATCTCCAAAATTCATTCGCGTGCCTTCGCTTTTGATCATTCACAAAGGGAGAACATATATATTGTAGACTGAAATTAACAAAAAGTGGGGCGGTGAGAGAGATTGAAAGAAGAGCATACCTTTCTCGTGCCCTAGCTTCTGGCTGCGAAAGGAGAAACACACTTCATCCAGAAACCAGCTATTTCACAACCATAATTCATGAAGCTGAAAAAGAGAGAGAGAGAGAGAGAGAGAGAGATCATTGACGAAAGAGAGGGAGAGGAGGAACCGACCACGAATGCAGAAAGAGAGAGCGAACGATGGAGAAAGAGCCTGGACGACGGATGCACAAAGACGAAGAAAGAGAGCTTGGAGGACGAAGAGAGAAAGAGGCTGGAAATTGGGGTGGAAATTGTTTGTGCCCTAGAGAAGAGAGCTTAAGCTTCTAAGCTTCAATGAAGCTTTCCACGAAGAAGAAAGCTTTCCCACAAAGCTTCCAAGGAAGCTTTGGCGGGTGACCGGCTAAGCAGGTTCAAAGCTCTTAAATGCATCCAACGGCCTAGATCTATCTCAAAAGATATGATTGCTTGCGTTTACCTAGCATCAATGCTGGGAGAAAAACTCTCAGCATTGAAGTTTGACCCTTAATATGAATGACACTTTACATGTTCTATCATCCTTAGTTTCTTTTAAATTTTTTGGGAAACTTTATTTTATTTAGCTAAAACGCAGGCAGGAAGAGAGATATCAGATGTACAATTACAGAGTCGAAATATGAATTGGTGAAAAAGAAAGGAGCTTCCATGGAATTGTGAGAATTTTAATGGGATTCTATCTCAACTGTAGCATTTCACCCCGAAGAACAATAAATTCACATATAATGTGATATAGCAAGAACACATTAATGTTACATACTATTTACTCACTTTCTACACAAACAGTTGTAGTTTTAAGCAAAAAAAAAACAATTACAGAAACATTTGCAATCAATTGAGATTATAATGACATATGTTAACCAAAAGCTGGAGCGGAAATGGAGTGTTCTTTTTAGGAGGAGGTTGTTTAAGGCCAGAAACAAGAAAAACATGGAGAAAAGCAGCGTTTTAAAAACAGACGAAAATCAACAGAAGAATTAACAAACGATGAAACGGAGTTGGAAATGGATGAAGTCTTCTCAGCTGTTGTTGTTTCAGTTTGAATATGTGGGAGTGGAACTCCATAAGCATAAACAGGAGGAGGAGGAGGAGAAGTAACCAAATATTGCTGATAGAGAGATGGTGGAATCATGAGAGGGTCGCTACAACTTGTAAATGTAGTTTCAACCTCTTCCTTTGGAGGTCGATGTAATTGGTTATCATTTGGAGCAAATGTATCGTAGCTCTTCTGTTGAGTCTCAAGCCATGGTGGGAACAAGGGTAAGGGTGGAGCAGAGGGTTGAGGAGTTGCTGACCATGAACACGTACAGTGATGACATTGAGGTGGTGGTGGCGGCGGTCTAGGAGGAGGAGGTGGAGGAAGATAAGAGTAAGATGACGATGATGATGGTTCATTGATCCTCTTTCTTCTCTTCTTTCTCGACCAAAGCTTGAGCTTCTTCAAACCCTTAATCATTTGCACTTTTCTTTTTTTCGTTTTTGGGAATGTGAGGAACAATGTAAAGAAGAATTTCACCTCTTTGTTTCTCTACTTTTCTTGCAGAACGTAAATGGAGGATTTGAATATAAGTGGCGCTGCCCCATCTCTATTGTTCCAGTAAGCAGGGAGCGCCAAGTTATTTAAAAATTTTATTCATTCGTCGTCTCTTTTTCTTTTTTCAATTTTCAAATCTTGTGACCGTTGTAATGCAAATCCACCGTCAACTCCTTACATCAAAATTCAAACAAACCCAAGGGCCAACGTTGTCATTTTCCTCTTTTCTTTTATGCTATGTTTTATTAACTAAGTAGCATAAAAGATTTAAAGTAATAATAATAATTCCCATTGTTTGGTATAAACAAGAGACAAAAAATTACAATATGAAAGCACTTTCAGCTATCTCTTATCATTATTCCTTTTTATTTGACAAAAACAGTGCAAGCCGGGAATATTTTGGGAAAAATTGTCAGAACTTATATGTAGATTTAAGGAATAATTATATATGTAATATCAATTTACTGTAGAGTAAATAATTTATTGTCACCAGGAGGAAAAATTGCACATATTGAGAATTGAACCCTAAGCCTAGAAAATGAAAGTCTCTGATCATATAAGTGAACAGTTAAATTATACATGAGGAAAGATAGAATATGAGAGTTATCTCTCTTCCTCACACTCCCATACGGTACTGTAACATAGAGTTACATAGAATTTCCACTGTACAAATCTCAATCTCCATAACATTGGCAATCCAAGTAATGAGCCTAGTTCGTGTGCACAATAACACAAAAGCTAGGGGAACACAACAAGTTGCATTCAGATGTCGAAATGACTTATGTATTACATTTATTTACAAAAGAGATGCTTAAAAAAACCTATTGTCTATATAAAAAGGCAGTGCACTTTCATCTCATTCATACTCGCAGAGGAATGATCAAATATTTCCAAATCCCATTCAAGCAAAAACTTTTTTAAGATATTTTCTTCACAAAATTAATCAAACTTAGGTTATACTGCAACTGACGCCCCCCCACCCCATTCCCTAAATTTGTAAGTGCCGCTTCTGAGTTGCCATACATTTACAGTGAAAGAGTGTACTGCTTCTCAGTCCTGTCATTCATTTAAGTACGGGCGTCAAAGCAGGTATTATCCGTGTAAACCTATGAACAAAACTCTTACGGACGGACCCTCTTTTTTCTCCCACTTTGTTCCACTGCTTATGGTTGGTTATAAACGGTAGAATAATAGAAGCTACTTCTCCATCAGCACCCAGACCCAACAATAGATGACTGGTCCTCCGAGTGGACGGCTGCTTCAGACTCGAGTTTACTAGTCTTGGTCACTTCACTGCCTGACAGTCGAATCTTCGGAGATAGTCTCTTTACCTCTTCCATTGTGTAGATGAAGATCTTCCTCACCATACTGCAGAACTCACTGCAGTATGACAAAATAATAAAATATTAAAACAAATTATATTTATATAATTTTTCTGTAGTATCAAATTTTCAATTTCCATCTAACACCAATATACGTTTATAAAAAATCTAACACATCTAACACAATATACGTTCAATTTCCTCGTCAACTTGCAAGAAATACGTGTCCTCGTACTCGAATGTAATGCATAAAAAGATGTCCATCCACAATTGTAAGCACTCGTCATTAAAGAAGTTTCATGCCATCAGAGCTCGAGGGCTGTCTGCCTGATCTTGTTCAAATTCGAACGGACAAACCTAGGTGATAGAAGGCTTGATATAAACTCAAGACATTGAAGCCACATGGAGTATTAAATCTAATGTATGTACCAATTTCTATTTACTAGAATTTTAATATTTATTTGATCCATAAGAAAACCCCCACTAAATGCTCCAAAATCAGCCTACAATCACATGAATAGAACTCAGCTATGCTAAATTAACATCATTGATATCATCACAAAGAAAATGAACAGGCAATGACATAAGTCACTGACTGAATCCTATTGACTTACTGCCATGGATCATCCCCAACCATCATCATGTCATCCTCATCGTCAGTGTAGACAACCTGCCATTTCTTTGTAGATCCACAGAGCTCTCCCTCAATGTTGAACAACTCCTCAAGCTTCTTGAGCAGATCCTCATACCGGTCAAACCGCGTTAAATCCACTGCCCTTCCAACAGCAATCCCTTGCATATGAACCTGAAAAAAGAAAATCATTTTCATCAGACATTCCTTATATCCGAGCAGCGTGGAACATGGGGCATAGAAAATAAGATCAATTTCATGAATGCAACAACAGGAACAACTGCTAAAATTCAAAAATCAAAGCGAGTACCCAATCCAGAGTGATCAGTACTTCGATAATAATCTACTGAACTTTTGAAGTACCTTTACTACCCGTGATGATGGTGCAGAGGAACGAGAATGGAATTCGTGCTAAAAGTACAGTTTCAACAAGGACAGAAAAGAAAAGACAAATGAAGATCCAATGTACCGGGCTAAATAAATGTCATTTAAAAGTTCAAAAGATTCCAAAAGAGATCCATAACTAGATAATAAAACATAAAGTGACATCCCTGTTGGTCACAGAGCCGAAGAAATGAATCTACAATACCTTTGTGCAGCTCCGAGTTTGTCTGCTTTGAGACTCTTGAGGGGATCTCAGACATGATTTCTCAGCATCGCAACTTATTGAAGGAATATCAGACCGATTGACATTTGATGGTTCAGAATGCTGGTCAGATTCAGTATCTAAAGATGTGATCAACCGGTCATCTCCCTCCGTTCTAGACACTATAACAGGTGAAGAATCATCTACATGAGAATTTCCAAGTAGCTCGAATCCAAAAATTCTGCAACCACTTCCAGAGCTTTGTTTCTTTTCAGCAGATTCTTTATTAGCATTAGCATTAGGTGAAAATGATTCTGTTACAGTTTCCACTCGATGAGACCAACAAATAGAGTTGTTAGATACTCCGAGAGAGCCATTCCCACTGAAGGCAAGAGAATTTGCTGTACCAGCAGTACCAAACTTGGGTGAAGGATAGAGGTCCCTTCCACGCTGTGATTCAGAATATGAAAAGGCAGGAGACTCAATAGGCGGTTTCCATCCACCTATTCCACAGACAAACTATTAACCAGAATGAACTTATATGAAAATTCAGTACTTGTCGCACAGAACGGGATCATACCTAGGACAGATATATCAGGTGCCGGTGAATGTAGAACAGGTGGCCGTACTCGTTTGCTCCTTTGCATTGGTTGAGCACTTGGAGTATTTGTTGCCACAAGTGGCTCCAATTCCCATGGAGAAACTTTTTCAGGACGCAAGATAGATGATGGTTCATCCCATTGAACCTGATAACAATCAACGCTATTCACATTATCATTAGTTACAAACAGGTGCATAAAAATAAACATGTGCCGACTGATAATTAGAAGATGACTTTATGGAGATGTCCAGTTATGCCTTTTTGTTGGGTTTTCTAGTTGGAAAGAAATAAGAGAAGGCTAGATGACAAGTGTGATGAGATTAATGCAATTTGGTTTAGAATGGGTTTTCTGGCAACTATGGGCTTCTAAAGTTCAAAGTTTGTAAGATGTACCTTTGTTTTTTATTTTGAAGAGTTGGGATGTTCGTAATATTTGTTTTTCTTTCTATGTTGTGAGAACTACTTGTTTTCTCATCCTTTTTTGCACATTTTATTTTTTTAATGAATTTTCAGTTTCCTAATTTCATTCAAAGAGATTAATAAAAAAACTACTGGTGAGAAGTTCCAAAATCCGGAGTGTTCATCTCAGTGTTGAAATAAGAACCATATCAGATAGTCTGACATCACCTAGCTCAGGTAAGAAGTCAACATCGGTCACCAATTTTTTCCTACAAAAAATTTAACATATAGTAATTTACAAACTTTTAACGATCTCCACTCAGAATCAGCCCATCCCGATGATCCATTATCTCCAACACCAACAATTGTCCCGCTGAACCTACAGTTTGGTAGAACAAGATTAAGAAATCATAATTTTTTCGGTGACTAAGAAATGTATAAAAACTAATTAATTAAAACTATACAAGATGCATACCCTAGGTATACAAAACAAGCAAAGATGTTAAAACGTAACTCAATGATTTTGTGTGTGCTTTCAAAGCTAACTGTCCTAACTATCCTCAAAAATGGACTCTAGCAGCCCCCAATTCTCCTGCAGTCAGAGAAATCATAATTCACTGACAAAAGAATTAGAAAAGATGATCTTTTTATTTGTATAGTATGTGCATCCCAAAAACCACAAAAGAGCACATATACACTGAACAAAAATGTTGCCCTTGACATAGAAAATAAAGAGATTGAAAGACCATACCTTCTTTCAGGAACTTCCTCACCCTCAAATCTCATTTTAAACCTCATCCCAACCGAGAGCTTATGACTCCGTGCTTCAAGATACTTGTTTAGACTAACAATGAACTCAGATCTACTTGTTCTGCCAAAAATAGGAGTAATTCGGTTTTGGAACGTCAAACAAATGATTAAAAGATAACAAGAAGCCACATGAACTAGGTCAAGAATAAACTTGCATCGTTAATGCAACCAATCTTTTTGCAAAAAAAAAGTGAATCAACTCAGGGAAAAGTAGAACTGTAGAAGTGAAACTATTGTTAATGTCATCTGAAAAACCTTTTTGACATTAGAAACAGAGGGGTTAGAACTTGGGGGTAACTCAAAAATGATTAACTTATACGTAAAATAGCGGAATTCCAACTTATACATGATTGTAATACATACCAACAGCATTTTATATCTGCTTCTTATTTTGTCAATCTAGTCTCATATTTGGTATATTTACCTGGCTCATAGAAGTCCCAAGTATCTACCAAGATATCTATCTCACACATCCAACACGAATTTCTCCAGGAAAATCAGATAAAGACTATATACGATAGCTATCCTGATAACAAAGCAAAAGAAGCAAAAGAAAAAAGACAACCATGGAAGACTTTGCCAATTGCATCAACCAAAAAAAGGACAGAAAAGACATATATTACATATCCTGATACATTGAAATGAAAATTAATAAAAAAAGCACACCCTAAACATTTTTCATGGATCATATCCTGTTTTATTTACAAGGATCATAGAAGTCCCAAGTATCCCCCAAGAAATCTATCTCACACATCCAATACAAATTTCTCCAGGAAAATAAGATAAAGATTCATATACGATAGCTATCCTGATAACAAAGCAAAAGAAGCAAAAGAAAAAAGACAGCCATGGAAGAATTTGGCGATTGCATCAACCGAAAAAAGACAGAAAAGACAAATAACACATAGCCTGATACATTGCAATGAGGTCATAAAATTAATAAAAAAGCACATTCTGCACTTTTGGAATGGCAGAATTTCTAGGATACCTTAATTAGTTAACACCAATGCCAACAGAATGCTCATGACCAAAAGATGACAGCCTATAAATACAATATAGCAGAGAAAATAAGGAAAAAACAAACCTTGGCTTGTAAAAAACAGAAAAGAGTGTTCCAGTAGCAATGGCATGAGATGCGGTGGCTAGAACCCCAAGATGCATGCTGTGACTCGATATAACAGAAGATGGCATATTGCTTAGCTGTCTCATGAGCCTCCTAACCCCAACACGAAGCTCCCCATTCTCTCCTCTGGGAAAGAAATTGTATAGGCAGGCAGCAGAAGTTAAATAGCATGACTATCTGGAAAGAAAGTAAGACGGAACTAACAATACATTGTGCTTCCACTTATACAGCAATCTATTTTTACCTTAAAAATATAAAAGCATCACCAGCTACCAACTTTTTGGAACTAACAAAAACACTCCACCCAGTTGTTAGTAGGTGGCGCCTGGGTTGACCTGAGAAATGCATTTGTGTAAGAAAAAGATAACATACAAACATACTACAAAAATCCAATTTTTACCAAATCAAAATTAAATAGAAATATACTTATATTACGTACTAAAGTCAGTCTCAAAATATTGTAAGGAAATCGATCAAAATCAAAAAGATACGAAAATTTTTAAAGCAAGAAAGATATAGAAAATTAATGAAGTAATAAACAAGATAAAGGTCTGTATTATGAAGTAATATACTAAACAATATCGCTTTAAAGTACAATCTATGGTAAGCAAGTATCCTACTCTTTCACATTAACTTTACAGGGAAATGAAACTCACGAAAATTGCACCATCGAAACCTTGAGATAAAAAACTACACATGATGGCACAATAAGTGGACACATAAGAAAAAGCGGGAATTCCACCCAGATGTTTCCCGGTCACCACCTTAAAGAAGTCTCAAGCGATTCTTGACATAAGAATCTATTAGAAGTTGGTTCTTAAGGCTGTACCTACCCTTTACATGGGGTTCTGTGAATAATACACAATTTTTACAGATTAAGGAAAACAGTAAGTGGACCTATGATAGCAAAATTAGGGGTGTAAGCAGTTCGGCGTGGTTCAATTCAGTCCGGTCCGGTTTATAGATTTTCTGCAAACCGAACCACTCACTATGCAGGAAGCGAGTCAGACCAAACCCTCAAAATGTGGTTTGGCTTGGCTTTTGGGCTGGCCCAAAAAGAGAGAAGATGGGAAGCAAGGGACTGAGAGATGAGTTTTCATAAGAACAAAAAAAGAGTTTTTTAAGAAAACTTTCAACAATTTTTCAAAACTTAAAAGAGAACACAAAAAAAAAAGAATAATGAGAAATGAATATTCTTTTAATGAAAGGAACTTGTATCTATAATAAAAATTGATGAGAAACAAAATTGCACTGATATCAAAATCAAACTAAAAAGAAACTCTGAAACTTAAACTTACAAGAATTTGGACATTTAGTTCACATTATGTTCAAATCACAACGGACTTGAACAATAATTTTACAAGAAAGGAAAGTATAACTTCAACTTAAACACTTATTACCAATGTTTAAATAGGCGAAAAGTGGTATTGAGCCGTATTGTTTTACTGAGGCGAGGCGTAATGAGGCGTAAGCCTCAAAATAAAAGAAGAAATGAGTAAAAACTTATAGAATGAGAATTATATAATGTTGGAATGTTGGAATGTTGTCTCGCATCGCCTAGACTTGCTCATTATGTGCTAGTTATAAAACTCTAGTATCACTCTCTTTTACACCTAGATTTTAAGGAGTGATCGGACTGGGCTTTTCAACTCGGTATCAGAGCTTGGTTGGGCTTTTGTTTGTACCGCTTTAGTTCGGTTCTTTGTCCGCTTAGTTCGGATTGTTTGGTATGCTGCTTAATTCAGTTACCGTATTGTGGTCCAGGAATGTGTGTTGGAATGTTGTCCCACATCGCCTAGACTCGCCCATTCTATGCTAGTTATAAGGTTTTAGTACCACTCTCCTTACCACCTAGGGTTTAAGGAGTGTCGGGCTCGGCTTTTCAACTCATAACATTAATTGTCATATAACCTAAAATTAAGAAATTAATGAAAATAGAAATAATATTTTATGAGTCTGTACTATAGTATGTACTACTAATATAAGTTCTGATTTTTATTAAATATTCAATAAAAAACAATAGAAAGCAATAGAAAACATAAAAAGCATCTGACATGTTTTCAATGCAAACCATTTGCCTTTTTCAATATATTATAATGGCTTGTTACAATAAATGGAGATTCATCTCCTTCAAACTTTCGGTACAAGAAAATGGAAGAGCCACCTTCACGGCTTCACATGGAGTTCAACGTTAGACTAATTTCAACACAAAAAATGGAGGGCGGTAACACTGTCGAAGGAAGAAGGATGTAGTAGAACAATGTCCAAAACCCAAAGTCTTAGCTCTTTCTGCCGAAGGAAGAAGCTACTTTTTCTACATCTTTCTCTTTTTGAAAGGTATTTTCTCTTCAATTAAGACTGGTAGTAGGTTACACATATATATACATACCGTTACTCTGCTCACTTAAAGTATGAGTTTTTTCGGTTTGGGTTAGAAACCCATTAATTTTGGGGTTAGAAACTGACTAATTTTGGGTAAGAAACCGATTAATTTTGGGTCAGGTATGTAAATCATTCTGACACAAACAATGGCTGTTGAGGCATAAGAATCAAAGGCTTACACCTCCAATAACAGGGGCATGAGCCTCTGTTTTCACAGAGGATGCATGAGCCTCTCTTTTCACAGAGGAAGCGTGAGTCTCTGTTTCCACAGAGGACGCGTGAGCCCCATATCCCTGGGCTCATGCCTCGAGCTGCGCGCGCCTCACCAACGCCTTTTTAAACATTGCTTATTACCAGTTCAAATCGCAGCAGAAGGGGAGAGAGTGAACGAAAGAAGACGGACAGAATGAAGAAAAAGAGAGAACGAGAGAGATGAGATAGAGAGAGAGAGATTAAGGTTAGGGGAAAGTGAAAATGAAAATGAAGAGTGGAGAGAGATCTGGAGAGGCAAAGCGAAATTGGGGAGGGGTACATCAAAAAGAAGTTTCCATTAGAGAATTCATTTTTCAAAGTCTTCATTTCTTTGCTTAGGTGCCTATTAGAGTGGCTTGAATGTTTGTTCCCAGGTTTTGTTTCTGAAAAAACATGGTTCATTCCTTGCTTTTACCTTTTTCAACTTCTACCCCAGAGAGTTGTGTTTCCCTTCGGGGATTTTTGTGAATAATACGTATCCTGTCTTTACCAATCAAAAAAATAAGTATCCAGGAAACGTTGTCGTTTGGCTCAATGCAGCACGCAGAGAAGGTTACTAAACAAAGTCATTATAAATAAATTGTGGTTTGGTTAGGCTCGGTTTGGATATAAAACCTGCAGACTGAACCCAACCACACTTGTCATTTGAAAGAGAGACTGAACCGGACCAAGGGAAATGTGTAAACCACCCAAACCGGCACAGTTCGTCCAGTTCGGGCAGTTTGGTCTGTTTGGCTTACACCCCCAAGCAAAATAACTAGACATATGATTAGTAGATGAGAGAAGTAACAAAAGCTACAGTAAAGAGTAACAAAAGGTTCAACTGTATGATATTGTATCTCTAGCTCTTCATGAGAATTCAGGATAACTATAACAAGGGAAATGTGTAATACTACTGACCTCGAAAGATGTGTCGAAAATGCCATTCATTTCCATGCAAATCTGTTGCAACCAATTCTTGCCAAGGTGGCTGCTGAGACATATCCTGAACAATAAGCAATGTTTCCATATAAGGCGCGAGGGGGGAAATGAGAGAGAGAGAGAGAGAGAGAGAGAGAGAGAGAGAGATGACGTATGCATCTAATGACAATGCACATGCTCTAACCAATGGTGGAAGACAATCGTCTGCATGTCTTCTAAGAACAGAAAACCCGCCATGGGTGCTTGTGTCAGAAGCAGTAAGTGTCTTGCAAAATGAATGGACATTGCATCGAGGAACCTCAAGGACGGGTGGATCTGGGCTTGTTACTCCACTTTGCTGATCAATCAATAAGAAGAAAGACACTAGTGTCACCAAAAATGGGAGCAAAATCAAATACCCACTTACAGTTCAAAACTTGTAGTACAAGTACCACACGAACCGGCCAGAATCAGCTAAAGTAATGTATGAATTCACAGTTGGGAAAGGAACAGAGCTCACATCTCTTTCAGGTAGTAAAGTTATCTGTGCGTATACTTCATCTGTTTCAGGTTCAGCCTACATCAAAAGTTTATAGTTAGTTTTAACTTTTTGACTGAATATCAATTTTGTTCCTGTGAATTGAGCTACTTCTATTAGAAAACCTTCTCAGGTGTCCATTGGTTGTATGTTACCCTGTTTGGATCTTTTGAAGTATGTGTTGCATATAGTCTGATCGAGAAGTGATAACTTTTGTCTAAGCTAGTTATGGTCTCCTTTGTGTGTGTGTGTTGAGTTTATATTTGAGTGTAATGAGATTTAAATTAGGTGGGGTTGAGTTGATATTGAGTTTGTAATGATAGTCATTAACGAGATAACCTTAGAAGTAGACAATTAGTCGAATCACGTAAAAATATGTTTTCGTTATTGTTTTATTGACATTTCCGTTACAACATGAAAAATTTTTGTGCAACTAACTGAATGCAATTTATGTTGTGGTGTAAAGCCATTTAGCTTAAGGAAAAATCTTTTGATTTTGGTCAAAAGCAAACTTCTACAACTTGCTAGAAGCATTATCAGTAAGTAAAATAAACAGAGAAAACTCACCCTTAGCTCAACATTAGCAACTTTACAAAGTATCTTTGATGGAAGGTTGAATGAAGGCATTTGTTGCTCTAACCCTTGATGCATTGATGCTTCAAGCTATTTTTAGTATCATAATATAAAGAACTGATAGTTAATACAATAACCAAAGTTTAAACATTCCAAACCATTTTTAGATGTGTTTAATGCATAACAGAAAAAAAAATTGAATGCGCCCAATATAATGTTAACAGAAGAATTTGGAAACTTCAGCTTAAAGGACACATAAATTAGTTACTCAAACTACTTATGAATGATTTGACAAAAAAATAACTATCTGTGAATGCACTTTGGCAAAATTCCCCCACATAATGTTTCATGATTATAATTTCACATTACAATGCATCAGAAGCAACCCAGCCTGATCACATTTTTCTTTATAAGAGATGGAGGTTATACTAAAACTTAAAAGATCACAAAGAAAGGAGGGAAATATGTCCTAAAAAACTTAAGGACAAAAAACCATGACCAAACACAAGGCCAAGAATACAAAATAAGACTTAAAATAACAATTCAATCTTAGATTTAGAAGCCCACAAAGATGAGAAAAAGGAAATCATCTGTGACATATTTCAAATTAATAATCCGACTCATCACAACACACATTGTTCAAGATTAATGGTCACTGGTCTGGTCATGAACTTGTGGAGAATTTTTGACAAAGCATCAACTGATGATAATAAGTATGATAGAAAAAATTAATCTGCTTGTTCCCAAAAGTATACAAACAAGAAAACCCAGAAGTACAAGGACCAGGGAGAAAAAACAAAAAATATCAACTGAACTAAAAATGACTCTAGATGAGATTGAGGACTAAAAGCATTATTCCAAACATGTAAAAAGTATATAGTTGAAGATTCTGTGGTACGCATGAGTTTTGGCAGTCCTATGGGGCGTTTGGTCAGAACGGAATAAGAGAATTTTCGAAGATGTTTCAACGGATATTGATCTTTTGTGGATAAGATACATTTTTTGGGTTTCTTTGTGGGTATCTAGGTCTAAATGGTTTAAGGATACTCCTTTATTTTTTATTTATTCTGACTGGTTGGCTCTTAATATAGAATGATTTTGTCTTTTCTTTTGGCTTCCGCTAGGATGGCCTGTCCTCTGAACTTTACTTTGTACCTATCATTTAATTAATATAGATTTCTGTTTCCTATAAAAAAATCAGGTAAAAAGTATATGAACTCTCTCCTCAACCCACGAACAGAGTTTTCTCCTTCCTCAAATGTTCTAAAGATTCCTCTCCTGCCGAATAATCAAAAAAATAAACCCAAATTAATTCCATATTCTATCATCTATCCACGTTCCACAATTTCTTTCCACCAAAGAGAATGCTTTCTATCAAAAAGACCATGGTCCAGCAGATTCCAGCCATGAGAAACATAAAGCTCCAGATTGTCCAGGTAAAAGGACAGCAAAGACAGAGGTGGAAGTTGGTTTCCAACAATCTTTGGGGGCAGTTGACAAGCTGGAAGCCTCTTTTCATTAGATTATCACCCATCATAGCGGCATTCCAGATTGTTTTCCAAGTAAATACCACAAGCCATGGAGGGACTCCAGTTTTCCAAATGCTCTTTCAGGAAAAGTGAGTGGCGCTAGTGGCCTTTAAGGCCTTACAATAGGATTTGATAAAAAAATTGCCTGATTTAGGCCTGCTCCAAGTAACTCTGTCTCTATCTTCCCTGAATCATTATCCTTGGTTCTATCGAGGGTAGCAAAAAACTGCATCACGTAAAGCATTTCCCAGTTATTGAAAAATTCAGTAAACAGAGGTTCCCTTGTTAGACCCCCATATCACCTCTTCAAGTGGTCAGCTACCTTTTGCACTCCTACTAAAAGAAATCTTGTGCAGAAGTGGCAAAAGACGGTTGTAATTCTGCATATCTATTGCATTTAACAAACCACAATCTAACATGTTCCCATCTCCAACTCCGAACTTGAAATATCTCGAAAAAGCCCCATTTCCTTCTCAGTTCTCATCACTTTCCATGTACTGCAACCAATTGGAACATGACCTCTACCTGAAGTCCAACTAGAATATCCTCCCAAAAGTTAGCTTTGGTGGCCCCCCACAGATTATTTTCTCATTCACATACCTCCATAACCATCTACCCATTAGAAAATCATTGAACTGCTTGGGTTCCTAATGCGAAGCCACCCAAGTCGTAAGGTTTGCAACAAGGCTCCATTTAACCAGATGAAACTTGATGTTCCTCGTCGCCTCGCCAATTGATTAGTATTCTGAGGCTGGAAAAGAAAGGCACAACATGTAATAGGTAAGTCGAAGAGTGTGCTTTTGCGTGCAGTTAATCAAGTGGATAGACCTCTCTTAAAACGCTCCAAAAACTGGGTCCGAATAAAAATTGTCCTTGGGATGAGCTCCTAATAGAAGACCAATATAAATTAAAGGGAGCTCCCCAACCAATGAGTTCAGTTTACATTTCATGTCAATGGAGTTACCTGGCACGTCTTCCTTCTATCTCGCAATACACTTCCAGCAAAAACTAATAACACTAATGGATGTAATTAGGTTCATTCTTATTTCAGGTCTTTAAAGGAAAAGTCAATGTAAAATTATTCGTATATGTTAAAAAAAATTTCAACATTAAGGAAACTGCTTCCTATCATAAAAGTTAAATTGACTTATACTTCATTGGGTATACCCACCTATAACCGATGGAGGCCAACAAAAAAGAAAATAACAGTCAAATTGAAATTTAAATCAAAATAAATTTCCAACAAAAGGCATGGCCACTAAAGCAAATCAATAAATAGAAACTCTAAAGAAGTACGATCATTTGAGCTTTGGCAACATCAGAAATAAACTATCTTGACTTTCTTTTTTTTGGTTTTCAACTCAAGTTTCTTTCATCAAAACCACTGATTGAGTGGAATTCACTCTGTGCTTCAAAACAGCCGCTCCATTTTTTTCAATTTTTTAAAAGGAACCGAAGAAGACTTTACTAATAAAATAAGAGACAGCAAAACAAACGAGAAAACAAGATGTAAGAAACCTGCTCCATGTGACCCTGTGGAAAGTAATAAACACGCTCCCCTTCCTGAGGAAGGCTAACAAGAGGTCCTGCACAAGCATGCCATAATTCCTTGTACAAGGCATCACTAGAAGAGTCTACAAAAGAGGGGGAAAATGATAAATTCAGAAGGATATATAAGTTCAACGAAGAAATTAAATAGCGCCCAAAACCCCCTAACATGCCAATCACAGATAAGAACCTCAGTTTATTAGTTAGAGAAAGAAGTTGATATTTGTCCTTATATGCTAAATCCATATTCTCCAAATTAAGTTTAGTTATCACAGACTTTCTTTCCACTTTTTTCTTCCCAGACAAATAACCTCTCACCACGAAGAAGGGTTGAGAAAACAGAAAACAGGTATCATAGAGCAATTTCATGTACTTAAAATGTTAAGAGTATTACTAACCATATCAGACAATAAGAAGTACTTACCAAAAAAAAACAATGAGAAGTGATGAAAAAACATGCTAATTGTCAACAAAATCTCAACGACCCAAGGGTTGGCAAGTACTACATAAATTTTATGGTGATAAATAACATTAAGGATACATTGTACCACATGTTACAGTCGACCTTGCATAGTAAGTTCACTCAATAACGTATAATGTGATTTTCAGCAGCATCACTCGCCCTAGGTTCTTGATTAATCAATAGCTTAACAATTAAGCAGATAATGGTGATGGATAATATAAAAACAATAATAATAATAATAATACTAATAACAAAAAAGATTCAAAAACTATGGAACAGAAACTCAAACCTGCACGATGTCCACCAGAATTATGATTTGAGGCTGCCGTAAAAGCCATGAAGATCAAACAGATCTTTATATGGCACTCAAACTGAACTATGAAACCTTGCGTCAAGATTAACTCTATAAAAGAGAAGAAATATGCCCATTAATTGGATCACCGACTAGACAAAACTCATCAAGTAAAACATGTATTAATATAAGCTCATCGTTTCAAACACATGAATAATGCTCAGCAGAATTAACGCAATGTAAAAGCAATTATAATCTAGCGTCACTCGACGTCATTTCAGTATTGCTTCAAGTCTTAAGTGAAGGCAAAGAAACGTGGCTATTCCAGCTTTAACGTCAATTTATGATTGAAAATGGCGTGACTACTTCACGAGACCAATGCAGTCAGAACCTTTTTTAAGTTCTAAACTGGTGAATTATATATAAAGTGATGACTAACTTTACAATTAAAAAATGCGGAAAATCAATCACATTGGTAACGGTTTTGGTCTCTGTCGAAACTACGCCATCTGGCTCCCAAGTTCAGCATGAAGACAAGAATAAGCATTTTATATGCACTAACGCAGAGTAGAACTAAAGGAATCTAAAATTTCGACGCCTCAATTATTCCCTAATTTCTGGATCCAAGAAAAACAACGTCTATCACAAATATCAAGCTCATTCGATCGTGTATTCCAAAAATATCTAGTACAAAATTCAAAAACTAGTTCATTTCCATTTGAAGTCAAACAGAACAAAGCTCGATCTAGTACCCAGCTGCTCCTCCAGAGGTAACACGAGAAACCCAAAAAAAAACCGAAAATGAAGAACTTGACAGGAGAAAAATAAAAGGGTAAAGCACATACCTTAAGAATCCGATGAGCAGTTAGTAGGGTCGAAGAGTCAAAAGCTAGGGTTGGAGAAGAAGGAGAAGAAGACGAAGAATAGCGATGAGATCGATGATAAGGTCGTGTTTGGTTGAAGCCGACAAAGACCGTCTCTCTTTTCTCTATTTTTCTGTATTTTTTATCAATTTTTTTTATTCCTTCTCTCTCTCATAAACATTTCACTTTTCCTCTTCTCTCTCTTAGTTGTTGAAGGGAACGGGGACAGAACGGATGTGCACTCTGGTTTGGGAAGTGCGCAATGCGCACTACCCTCCAACACCTCCAACAACAACACTCCACTTCTTCCATTATGATGAGTCAGTCTCCCTCTGGTTTTCTTTTTATTTTTATTTTAATTTTTTTAATTGTGAGGAGACAAGGGAAAAACACGTGGGATGTGGAATGAACGGAATAATTAAATTCAATTAATGACATGATAATAAATAAATTAAATGAAAGACTGGTGACCTTGTCATTGACAAGAAAAGAAAGGCTGGAAACAGAGAATGAAAATCCTATCCTGCAAATCCACCCACAACTCTTTCCTTTGTTTCCCGGTTTCCCCTCCTCCTACCCTCCAAGTCCAACATAACTGTGGTACGAGTTGTGACACTAGTCTTCCTCTTTCGCTCCAACCACATTAATTAATTAATTGTTTAGACCAATACCATAAAGTAATATTATCTAGGGTAAGTAACAGTTTTTTCTTCTAATAGTTGTTATTTTATACTTTAAATCATGAAAAATATCAATTTGATCAATAAAGTCATTCATAGTAAAGAACGGGTGAGAGTGTGCCTAAGAAAGAGTGAACAAAAGCTAAAGAAATGGTGAAAATATGTAGGTTTTTAGTTAAAGATTTTCTGCTTTGAAAATGGCACTATGTCTAAACGTGAATACATTTTGATCAGTTTAGGTAATTCATGTGTTCATTACATGATAAGCTTTGAGCAAAAAAATTGATGAACTTAAACAGAATAGATAAATTGATACTCTATGATAGTTTAAAAACTCAAATGATATTTTTAAAAAGTTATATTTTAAAGTGTCAAATGGTGTTATTTTAAAGTATCACATGGTGAAAAAAAGTGTCTACTAATTTTGATTTATGAATATGCACAATTATTTATTGTCGTTCTTTTGCTTCTTGTCTATTGAGTTTCATTTTTACTCTTACTTATCTTATAGTGATTATTCTTCATTTCTCACATTTAGATGAAAGTTGTAATTCCCTTTCATTATTTTTCACAAACAAATTATTATTTGTGTAATGATGTCGGTAGATGCCATATTATATGGCTTATGGTGTATCAAGGGGTACTCCCATTTTTTTGACGTGATTGACTCTTGAAAGGGTTTTTACCTTTTCCATTTCCCTAAAGGACAATTAGTTTTTTTCTCTTTTGAAGGGTTAGTGAGAATGGTTCAATGACTTTTGTCCATTCACATAATCAATTTTTTTTTTCTTTTGAAGGGCTAATGAAAACGGTCCAATAACTTTTGTCCATTCACATATTCCTCGGGGAGATGAGTCTGAGTCATCATAACTCCTCTACTCCAAATTAAAATATAACTTTTGACAAAATAATAATGAATTTTGTTGGCAATTTACTCATCAAATAGAAAATATACATAATAAGAATATTACATTCACATAATTATATCAAACATGAACAATTATCAAGGAGGCTTGTATTCACTGCCCTAAAATCGTTGAGCCTTTCAGTGCAAAGATGTTTTCGACTTCAATGATTTCAAGGGACAACAATGCCCGCAGCCCATCTCTTCTAGTGTTCTCTTCCACTGGGAGACAATAAATCATCCACACGAAGATTGTCAAAATATGTTTTAAGCACACTTCGATAAAATTTGCTGATACAAATAGAAGTAGTGATCATTCTTTGATGATAATGGGAGATTTTAATGATATGTTTATGCAAATAAGAGAGACATATAAGTTGTTTCGATAGATGGAAGTATTTAATATCCAAGCAAAAGGGTTGTTTCTTTACTTGAAGAAATGGTAGAGATATAAAAGATTCTATCCAAGAAAGATTGGACAGAGTTCTTTTAAACTCAGTTGCTATGGATCTTTTTCCCTATCTTGAAGTGGTAATTCCTCCTAATATAGGTTCTGACCATTTTCATTTTATTAAAAGATAATTGGTCAAGGTGAAAGGGTTTTAAATTTGAGAACAAATAGTGATTGAAACTGGCTATGAGGAGGCTATGAAGAGTGACTGGGACAACAATGGTGATAATAGGGGAATGGCTAATCTGATATCTAAACTCAAACGAAGCAAATTGCCCTTAAAGTCTTATAGCATATCTTTGAGAGGGAATCCTCATCAGAAAATCAGATCAATAAAAGACAGAATGAAAAGCATGAATGATGCAGTCCCTTATGAATGGGAGGGGAGGAAAATACTTAAAGATAGACTTGTTAAGATTTGGAGACAATAAGAAATATTTTAGGGACAAAGAGCTAAGCAGGATTAGCTAAAGTGTGGGGATAAAAACTCTAGTATTCTCCATAAAACTGTGTTAAGGAAAAGGTCTAAGAACTGCATTTCAAGAATCAAGATAATAATGGTATTTGGATTGAAGATGAAACGGGTATTTCTAAGATCTTTTTGTAGGTTTTATACTGATATATTCATTGTTGAACCATAGTCACATATGATATAAATAAAAGTCTGATTGTGTCCTTAAAGGAACTTAAGCAAGTTGTGTTCTCTTTAGGTACTGACAAAACACCTGGTCCAGATGGTATCTTGGTTCTTTCTTTCAAAAGTATTGGGATCTTACAAGTTATGACATTTAGAAAGAAGCCCATAATTTTTTTAACCGGGTTACTTTCCTATTGCTATTAATGAAACTAGTATGATCCTTATTCTCAAGGTGGAATAGCCAGAACATCCATCTCAGTTCAGGCTTATTACTCTCTGTAACTTTACTTACAAGATTTTCTCTAAAGTTCTAGTAAATAGACTCTAACCCTTTCTTAACAGCTTTGCATCTAATAGTCAGGGTGCTTTTGTTAGTGACGTGCACATTCAAGAAAATATTTTAGTTGCACAAGAGGTGTTCTACCATATTTTGAAAAAAAAAAGGAAAAAATGGAGTTATGGCTCTAAAATAAACATGATTAAAGCTTATGATAGGGTGAGTCGGACTTTTTGCAACATCTGCTAATTAGTTTGGGTTCTCTAAGAAATTTTTAACTGGATTGTTGTTTGTGTACCATCCGTCTCTTATAGATTTCAAATTAATGGAAGACCTAGCTTTATGGTTAAACCTACTAGGGGTCTAAGATAAGATGACCCTCTCACCTTACCTATTCAGCAAGAGTGTAAATCATGTGGAACAACAATATATTGCCAATATGATAGGGATTGAAGTTGCTAATAAACATGAGCCTTGCTTAGGGCTACCTACAAACTGGGGTGCTTCAAAATCATCCAGCTTTGCTCTTCTTATGATGGAAAGAAGGGACATCAAGGTTGGAGGCTGGAAGACAAATTTGTTATCATTAGGTGGAAAGGATATTCTACTAAAACCTGTAGCACAAACCTTACCTTCTTTTACAAAAGTATCTTTACAATTCTAAAATCTATGTGTTTAATGCTTCAAGATACAATATATGATTGTTGGTGAGCAAATGAAGGTGATAAAAAGGGTCAAGGTGGTGCTCTTAGTGAAAGCTTAACTCAAGCAAGTTATAATGAGCATTTGGATTATCCTCAACAATCCTAGCAGTTTGTGTGCTAGAATTCTAAAGGGTTTATATTTCCAAGACTATGATTTGTTTTTAAATGTTAAACATCACAAAGCTTGTTCTTGGGTATGGAGAACCTTACATCATAGGAAGGATGCTCTTAAATCTAACTCTTTATGGAGTGATGGAAATGAAAAACACATCAGAATCTAGGAAGCTACATGGATCAATAAAAAAAACTTGTCTTGAGTTTTCTAAATCTAATGTATAGTATGTTGTTAATCTCTAATGATAAATTTAGGTGGAATGCAGATTTATTGATTAATCTTTTTCCTCCATGGACTGTCAAGAGGATCCTAGCCATTCCTCTAGCAGGTGTGGATGAACATGACTCTGTAATATGGTTTTTTTCTGTAAGAATGAGAAATATACAATGACAACATGTTATAAAGTGTTTTTGTACTAGCAAAGGGAGTGTGACAACTTCTACTTCATTATTTGCTAGTTCAACTCATAAAACTAGTTGGAAACTTGTGTGCAATAAAACTAAAGCCCCACAAAAGATCAAGCTTTTCATTTAGAGAACTATATTGAGTCTCATGCGTACTAAGCTTAATCTCAAAGTAAAGCATTTATCCCTGGAGTCAACATGCCCTATTTGTTCTAAGGGAGATGAATATGTGCAGAATCTTCTTTTTTTATGCAATTGGATTGAGGTGGTATCACTATAGTTCAGGTATAGAACTTTAGAAAGCACTAATTTTACAAATTGGTTTTTTTACACTCTTGTTTCCTTAAGAACCATCTTGATGGTGGGTCTAAAGCAATCTATCTTTTTTGCTTATGTGTTAGAGTCTTTAGAAGGAAAGGAATTGATTTGTTTTTTAAGGAAGAATTGTGAATCTTATGAATGTTGTTACTAAAGTTCTCTCTTGTTTCAATGAGTTGTGGAGGAATTATGTTGATAGTCATTTTCTTTCATCTGATATTTTGGAAAATTGTCAACCTGCTTCCAATTATGCTTGACTTTCTTCTTAGTACACATGTTTATACCCTACTGATGATGCAGTTATTTTGAACATTGATGCTTCTGTTGAATCTTTGACTTTGACGAAAAGTCTTCTCCTTTCTTTTGTTACTTGTAATATAAGGTGGATAGATAGGAAATCTGATCTAGTTACTAATGACATAGCTTCTTATAAGATCAGAGCTATGATGTTGTAGATTTTCTTTCTTTAACTACAAGTATAATGTTCATATAAAAAGGGAGAACGTCAATGTAAGAAGTAGGCTTAGGATACCTTAAACTTGTTTTCTTAATGAAATCTATGTTTTGGATTAAAAAAAGAAAATAGCACAAGTCGCCGCTATAGAGGCCTAAAAAATGGAATAGTCGAGGTCTCAACTCATAAGTCTAAAAGCCATTAGATCGGTCTCGGGCTTGACCTAGACTTCTAAGTGCACGAACTCTTCTTCATTTTTTACGCGCCAGCTGGACTAAATGACAAAGTTCATGCCATGCGTGCAACTACGCTGCTATAACGGTATAGCTTTTCATGTTGCAGCATCAACTACAGCCACTGCTCTCACAAGAACCCCTACACAAAAACACATCCTTATGCTTGATTTGCTCAAAATCTTCTGCATAAGCTAAAACGGCAGCTAAACCTTAATAGACAACTATTAATAAGAAAATGACACAACTAAGACTGGAAATTAGGATCATCACTCTAAGCTTACTAATGAATTAAACTAGAAAATCCAAATATAATTCTAATTTCTTAGAGTTATCACACCCCCAAACTTAATACATTACTCGTCCTTGAGTGATAATAATTAAGACAACCAAATAGCTAGATAATGAAGGAAAATACACCTACCCTCGACCTATCCAGTTTTGCCTTAAATGGAAGAAAGAAATCTAAGCCCTTAAAATAACATGCTCAATAACTCAAATCATTCCACAAAGAGGATTAACTTTTACTCACAATCTTGCTGAATTGGAATGTAATCCTAATTCCCTTAGTTGGTGTGTGCTAGAAAATGGAGTTGATCTCTCGGGTTGCTTAAGCTACTTTAAACAGAGATCATAGGCTTAATTTTAGTGTTCAATCCAGACAACTCAACTTAACAGCTCTAAGTTACATTCCTTTTATTCCATTAACTTTTCTTTAGGTTTTTTATATTAAACTAACCCTCATGTTATACTACCTTTTTACATGAATGGTCACACACTTGTGGGAAGACACCTGGTTACTCAGCCGTATAACAAACAAGGCTGCCAAATTTCTTTTATTTTTACTTTTGCCATAGCAGGCTCATATCTCTGGCTGTCTTTTTATGTGAATGGTCAACATTTGTGGTGAAGACACTCGGTTACTCAGCATCATAAGATAAAGGAGCCATTCTAACCTTTTTTTCTCTTTTTTAAACATGTTATTTTTCTTTTATGTCAATGGAGCAGAAAATTTACACAGAAATTTTCTAATGGAAATCCCCCCTCCCCAAACTTGAGCATTTACTATGATGAACCTGCTACAACAGTGCTTTCTTGAAGTTCTAAGTGCCAGAATGAACATTAAGCCTTATTCATATTTAAAGTGTCATAAACCTTCCAAAAGCAGCTAATTCATCTTCTGAGCGCAAAAGGTAAGGGAACTATGCTCTGCATTTCCAAATTCGGCATTATTCAAGAGTAAATTTTCATTTTCATTTCATTTTTCTCTCTTTTTTTTTCTTTTATATTTTATTCATTGAGAAAATTACTAAATGGCCTAAATTAAAAGCTATCATAAAAAATAGAACTTGCAACCATCAACAAACAAAGAAATAAAAATAACTACTAAGAACAGGCATAGGGCTCTCTCCCCCAAACTTGAAAATTGCAGTGTCCTCACTACACCAATGACATACTAAACCAAATAAACATAACCAGAATTTAAAATATCTAAGGAAACCAAATAAAGTTCACCAGCAGTCAGAGAATAAGAAGAAACAGAAAGCATCACAATGAGAGGGGTTAAAGAAGAACTCCTTTGATGCTGCTGCAGCATATTGCACCAATCCAATAACCTTCATTGCTTTGATGAACTCTTGAGCCCTCCTCTTCTTTAGAGGTGGCCTGGAGATTATACAATCTCTTATGCACAGTGTGGATATCCTCCTGGATCTTTTCCATGTAGGACTTCTCCTTTTCAAAAAAATTTAGCTTCTTCTTAGCACTGATACTTGAATCTGCCTTTGATGTATCTTTCTTCTTCTTAGAAGATTTCCCTTTAGATTTTACAATCTTAGGGGCCTCTTTCTTTCTATCCATTGGTTGTTTTTCTAGGCTAGGTTTGAGTAGCTTCCACTTTCCATTTTCATTCTGCTTCTTAAGAATATTCTTGTGGCGTATAAAATCTAGACTTATCACTCACGTTTCTTTCTTGTTCTTGAGTGTGGCGTCTAAACCATTCATTGATTCTTTTCGAAGCATCAATTTGGGTCTTAAGTCTTATATCTAAGGTTCTCTTTGTGTCATAGGAAACGGGTCGGGATTTCTTCTTCTTTAAAATCGATCATTGGATTCCTGAACTATCTTTGTTATTGGGTTTCAAGGCAGGTCGCTTGAGGTTCATATCATATATGAGGTGTCATCTATTCATGTATTCCGTCACTCATAGGTGTCGTCTATATATGTTTTTACGTCACTTATGAGTGCCATATGTTCATGTTTGTGTTCACTCATTGAGTGTCATCTCTATATGTCTCTTCATCACATATGAGTGTCGTCTGACTCTATCACCCAGTGTATGTCATCTGTTTCATCACCCAATTCATCATGTTACGTTTCAGTTCACGTGTGAACAGTTTTTGTTAGGTTGTTAACTAATATTGTTGTATGATTTTGTATGAGACACGTGTTAACTACGTGCTATGTTGAGCCAAGACATGATTAAGTACGTTACGTTATTTCATTTATGATATATGTCAAGTTATGTTATGTCATGATTGCATTTATAACATGTGAATGCATGTTATTATGTGAGTTTACTTACTGAGTACTCTCCAGTACCCGCTCCCCCACAGTTGTTTATATTGCAAGTGGGGATGACTAGCAGCATGAGTGAGAGACTGTCATAACCAGCTGAACTAGTAGAGAAATTTATGATTTTCAGTTTACAATTTACTTTAATACTTGGGGAAACATTTTTGGATAAACTCAGTTATTTAAGTAGTTTATTATACGTTATGCTTTTCTACAAATTATGATGAGGGAAAATTTCATGAATTGTGAATTTCATGTATTGAGCTATTTCAAATATTAGTTCAGCTTTATTGGAATTTTATTAATAATGCATTTATGATCCTTTATCGCTTCTGCTATTTGATGATAAAGATTTCTATCATGGATAAATTAGGATTTTCAATTTGAAAATTTTCTTAAATAAGGGTTTTAGAATTAGGGATTATAAAATTGTGAAATTATACGCATGTTTAACCCTCAGGGATCGGGACGTTACATCTCTACAAGACTCTCTCAAGGTTAGACAAACATTCTAAATATGATTTACCAAAAACTGAAAAATCATCCATAAATATCTCAATTCGTTTGTTCCACCATGTCTATACAAATGGCCATCATGCACCTTTGAGATGTTGATGGAGCATTGCAGAGTCCAAATGGCATTTTCCTGAAAGCAAAAGTCTCATAGAGACAAGTGAAAATGGTTTTTTCTTGGTCCTCTTATGCTATAACTATTTGATTATAGCTCGAGTACCCATCTAAGAAACAGTAATACTTCTTGCCAGCATGTCTTTCCAACATTTGGTCAATAAAGGGCAGAGGGAAATGATCTTTTCTGGTGGCCTCGTTCAATTTCATGTAATTCATACACGCCCCCAACCAGTCATTGTCCTTGTTGGAATCAACTCATTATTTTCATTTGTTATAACAATCACTCCTCCTTTCTTAGGCACATATTGAACATGACTAACCCAAGCACTGTCTGAAATAAGATATGATCCCTGCATCCAGCCATTTGATAATCTCATTTTTTACAACTTCCTTCATGATGGGATTCAACCTCCTTTGCTGCTCAATGAAGCTATCACTTCTCTCTTCAAGTATTATTTTATGCATGCATATCGAGGGACTTGTACCTTTTATACCAACCATCTGCTAGCCAATAGCTCTCTTATATCTTCCTAATACTTCAAGCAACAACTTCTCGTTCTCACTACTCAACGAAGAAGAAATGATCATTGATAAAGTATTGTCCTTACCAATATAAGCATACTTCAAGTGGACGGGTAAATTCTTTAGCTCTAGAAAATGTGGTAATTCGATCGATGTTATGATGGCTTGAATTTCCTTTCAGATAGTTGAAATGACTCAATTTCCTTCCCAAACTTTGGAAAAGATTGTTTAGCTTCCAAACATATGACTTCCACCTCTTCTTCATCACTGTTATCTTCTTTCAATTGCTCAAAGGTTAGCTCAAGATGGGGTACCTTGCTACAACTTGTGCATAATTTCTCCATGATTATAGTATATCTAACATATGTAGCTGCACATTCTTTTATCTCTTCATCATGATACTTCATTACATTGAAGACAATCTCTTGATCATTTACCCTCATGGTGAGTTCTCCTTTTTGCACATTTATGATTGTCCTGCCAGTGGCCAAAAAGGGCCTTCCCAGAATTATAGGCACTTTCATATCTACTCCATAGTCCAGAATTATAAAATATACATGCAATATAAATTTGTCTACTTTCACCAATACATCTTCTATTTTACCTTCTGGATACACATAAGATCTATCAACCAACTAAGGTGATAGTTATTGGCCTATCTTCTCCTAAGTCACATATAGCTCTTCCACGGTGTGTTTTTCCAATTGTACAAGGAATGGTAAAGATTCAAGGATCTTTAAGCTTTGGTGAAATCTTGTTTTATAGAATCATGCTATATTCATGTATCAAAGTTACAGTCTCAAATTCTCCCAACCTTCTCATTTTGGTTAAGGTGTCTTTCATAAACTTGGCATAGTTTAACATCTATTGTAAGGCTTCTACCAAAGATATGTTTATATGCAATTGCTTCAGCATATCTAGAAATTTGTTGAATTGATCATCTAACTTCTTCTTTTGCAGCCTCAAAGGAAATAGAGGCAATGGTTTTACCAATATGTCTTCCATTGTTTTCTTTACAAGCTTAGGTGCTACAACAGATGGTTGCACTACTATAGTTTTGGGTGGCTTGCTTCTTTGTCTCTGTTTTCATATTGCATTTTTGGTTTATCATTTGGTTGTGCTGCCACCTTACCACTTCTCAAGTATATTACCTTGCAGTGTTCATTTCCATCTCTTTTAGAATTTTCAGTATTATTTGCTAAATTACTATGAGGTCTAATGTCTAAAGCATTGGCTAATTGTCCTACTAGATTTTCCAAGTTTCTAAGAGATATTGTATGACTCTGAATCATTGCAAATTGGTTCTGGATTACTGATTCATTATATACTATGTATTCTTTCAAGAGCCTCTATAATGTACTAAGTTGTTCAGTTGGTGCTAGCTTTTGTGCTTGTGCTTGTTGTGCAAAACCAAGAGGATAGGTTGGTCTGCTTTATGAATTTGATGGCCCTGCACCTTGATTACCCTAGGAGAAATTAAGGTGTTATCTCTAGCCAGGATTGTAGGTGTTAGAGTAAGATTTGTTGTTATTTTTGTTAAAATTCCCAACATAGTTCACTGAGACTGGATTTCCTAGGCAACTTTCAAACAAATGCTTTTCACCCCAATAAACACAATATACCTCCACCACTTGGTTTACAGATTGTTCCATTCCTTGATTTTGACTCTGACTTGTTGTAGATGTCATACTCATATTCTTAATCATGTTGTTTAATGAAGATATATAAGCTGTTAAAGTTGTCATATCATCTAAATCATGTATCCCTGCAACTCTTTTAGTTGGTGCAGCTCTAGAAGTTGGTCATTGGTAGTTGTTGCTTGCTAATCTCTCCGAAATTTCATAAGCCTCATTATAAGACTTAAACAAAATGACTCCACTTACTGAAGCATCAACCATCAGTCTTGCAAAAGAATTCAACCCATTATTAAAGGTTTCCATTTGCATGCAATGTGAAATTCCATGATGTGGGCATTTTCTTAGTAACTTCTTAAATCTTTCTCATGCCTCATATAAAGACTTATCCTCCAATTTATGAAAAGAGATTATCTCATTTCTTAGTATGGCATTCTTTGAAGATACGAAATACTTCATTAAAAACTTCTCAGCAAGGTCATTCCAGGTGTTGATACAATCTGGAGGTAAGGAATTTAGCCAAGTTCTAGCTCTATCCCTTAATGAGTAAGGAAACAACCTCATCCTTAAGGCATCTTCTGTAGCTGCAGGTATTTTCAATGCATCACTGACTTCCATGAAAAGTCTTAAGTATAGGTGATGATCTTCAGTGGGTAGTCCATTAAATTGTCTAACAGATTGCAACATTTGGAACATGATAGGCTTCAACTGAAATTGTGGAGCTTGAATCTCTGGCCTTACTATTCAAGGGTTCATTGCTTAAGGTTGAAGAATAACATAGTCCATATTTGATCTTTCTCTATCATCAGCCTTTGTCATGACATTGTTACCATTATTAGCTTGGTTGGCTTGTTAATGTTGGTTATCATTCAAAATCACTCCTTCTTCATTAGCTTCCATCCCTCTCACTGCATCCAATCCTCTATGCTCTCTTCTCAATTGCTAGCACTGCAGCCAATCATCTATGATCTTTTCTCAATTGCCTTTGAGTCCTATCAAATTTTAGGTCAAAATTGAAATCAAGTAATTGTTGTATGCGCATAAAACGAAATCCAAGTTCCTGCAACAGGCAAATAGCAACGGCTTTAGCACTATAACTCGCTAACTAGATTTAAATTGATCTAAATAACTAGATTTCTCAACCAATTACCGGCAACGACATAAAAAACTTATTGTGTGTGATATGTACATAAGTGCACGTATCATTGACAAGTAATAAAGTGATAAATGAGTGTCATTCTTCAAAAGGATTAATGAAAAATAGTAAAGTAAAAGGTATTAATTTTGGAGCAGAGTAACATTATTAGTTTTGAGTTTGACAAATTCAAGAGTAAAGTAAAATGTATTAATCTAAGCAAAAAAACTTATGAGTAACACTTGCAGAAATATTAGACATAGAACATAGTAACGTTATGTATTTAATGATGAAATGAGCTAACATGGTTAAGTCCCTTTATCGTTAATATTCCTAATCAAATCTGTTAAATCTGCTACAGCTTCTTAGTAGCATTAATCCCAGCTCAATATGTGTAATAGATTTTCATCCATGCATCTATTAACTCTAATCTTAATTTACTTTTTCCTAAGCTAATATGAGAATAGAATTACTTGTTGTTCGTTCCAGTTGAGTGGTTTACAATATGAGCATATATGCTTATATTCCTTAGATCTAAAGATGTAAGCACCAAGCATCATTCAAGCTAAATCCATTGGACTAAACCTTTTCAGTATTTAACCCAACTTTTATCTTACTAAAGATGACCAGGATGGCCAATCAGTAATAAGATGAACATTAAATAACCTTGAATGAAATGCTATTAAGAAATGGGCAAACTGAACTTCATTAATTAGGAATAAAAACTTTAAGGTTCATTAATCATACAAGTTTAAGAGTTTAAGCTCATAACGAGCTTAAGAGCGAATTCGATTACAACCATCATCATTTTCAAGCTTACAGAAGTAAAGTTAAGAAGAAGTTAGAACAAATCACAAAAGGGCAAAGATGAAAATAGAGTGAAGAATAAACAAATATCCCCCCTTTTGTCTTCTTCCTCGTGTCTTTGCTTCCCTTTCTGTCCTTTTCCTTCATTTTCTTCTCTGTAAAATGTTCCCTAGTTTTCAGCAAACGTGCCGGCTCTCCTCCTTGAAAATTGTACTTTCTATAAGGCACATCCAAATTAGGGCTTATGCTTCCAATAAGGACATGTATCGATCAACAACAGTAGCGGAGACCACAAGGAAAGGTCTAACGCCACATGGAGAACTAACTTCTGAGCGCGCGAGCTCTTCTTCCTTTTTTACGCGCCAATTGGACTAAATGACAAACTACATGTCATGTGTGCAACTGCACTGCTATAGCGTTATAGATTTTGATACTACAGCATCCACTACATCCAATGCACTTATAAGAATCCCTACACAAAACACATATTTATGCTTAATTTACTCAAAATCTTCTACATAAGCTAAAAAGGCTGCTAAACCCTAATAGACAACTATTAATAAGAAAATGACACAACTAAGACTAGAAATTAGATCATCTCCCTAAGACTACTAATGAATTAAACTAGAAAATGCAAAGATAACTCTAATTTCTTAGTTTTTTCTTAGGCGAAGACTTAGCTATAGTACATTTAACTTCATCAGCCCCAACCAACAAATTAGACTCGACCGAAGCATGAACCACACCGCTTGCTCTTTTTGATTTGGCATTAGCCAAATCACCACACTCCGCTATAGAAGAACCATCAAATTCAATCATGAATGAATTGTGAGATTCGACATGTCGAATCCCGCATATCATTACTTACACTTCTTACGCTATGCATTTGTTTTATTAAATTTGATACGAGATTGGTGAAATAGAAGGAGAATGAATGAATTTTACCTTAATAAGGAACTCCACCAAGCTAAATGCTTCAACGGAAAAGAAATTGACAAGGTTCAAGATTTTATAGAGATCGGAACATCTGAACCGAACTACAAAAACTTTCATCACTCACAAGTCATGTTTGCTTCGAGATCGATTTTGACCCCGAAAACATCCGAATTTGATCTTCTTTGGGAAATATAAAATTGTTGGACTTTATATTATCTTTCTAGAGAATTTAAATCAATGCAATCATATTAAGGAATGAAAATTTATGATAAAAATATGATAGCTACTTAACTTGATGAAAACTAAAGATAAGATTACTTAGAATCCTCTCCAAGCTATCCTCTAAGAATATCTTATCACAAGGGAAGAGTCCAACTACAATTTGAACTACTCAGTAAATCTCGCCAGCAAAGTCGCCTTACCCATCTAGGTTGAACTGGCCATGGGGTTCGGTTAGATGAACTGCACGTCAATTTAATACAGACGAACCATCTTCATGATTCGACCCAATTGAACCAAAAATACTTTGATGAGTTATCTTCATAGTTTAGTCTATATGAGAGAGCCCTTGTTCAAATGGTAATTTTTGCAATTTGAAATTCAAATATTTCCAAGTTATCTTTCAGGGCACTTTTTGAAAACAATCATCAAGAAGATTCTATCACAAGGGAAGAGTCCAAATATAATTCAAATTACTGAAGTCATTCTTACCAGTAAAGTTGTTATACCCATCTAGACTGCATCAACCTTGGTGTTCGGTTAGGTGGAATGTATGACGCTTCGGCTGGTGAACAAAACATACCTTACTGATATATTTTTTATGACTCGATAAAGTTCAATTTAACTTTCATGTAGTCGAGTTAAACCATTTTTATGGTTCCATTCAACTAAACCTTTATTTCGAATAGTTTGAATTATTCATGATCTCTGAGGTCATACACGAATGAACTTATATCATAAAAAATAAATCAAGCTCGGTAAACTGGTCACTTTACTTTCAGAGTTTGATTCATCTTACTCGAGCTCAAAAAGTAGAGGGTAAATTGTAGAGGCCTAAAATGGACTGACCTAGGCCTCAACTCATAAGCCCAAAACCATTAGATCAGTCTCGGGTCTAAGCTAAACTTTTAAGCCAATTGTGGAAAGTCCATGGCTTCTCCTTATAAATATATGGTGCCTAGTTCATTCATGTGGTATTCATCATCTAGCTCTCTAGCCTCACGTTGTCTAAATCATTACCGACTTAAGCATCAGAGTCTAATTGGCTAGGTATCACACCAGTGTCAAGTTAATATTCTTCCATTCACTCTTTTTTTCTTATTCTCAAGTTCATCATCCAGTTACCTGGTGACGCGTGGCAACATCTGTGACAGTAAATTTTTCGCATCTACAACCTCTACCCCAACCAGATTCTATGTCACCTCTAATGAAAACACTATCTCTGCCACTTCATCACTTTCGCACCTCAACCGCCAATATTTTCTTGATTTATCTTCTTCCGTTATGGCGGCAAGCATGTGGTAAAAAGTTTTTTTTTTACATTCAAAACTTACATCTCCTCTTATTCCCTTCTCTCTCTCTATGTATCTTATTCCCTTTGCCAATGCCAGCAATAATAGCAGTGCCAAAAAGCTTTGTAATGGGGTGAGCACATTGGTGTAAATAAAGGAAAACTAATGGCTCACTTAGTTACCCTAATGAAGTTGGTTCTTTTAATAGTCAAGCTGAAGGAATTGTCGTAGTGGAATGTTGGGTATAGTGCCCTCAAAACATGTGTAAAGACATTTTATTTAAAAATTAATAAAAGCGCTTATAATTGTATTCTCTGAATTATTATTGAATAATTAATATAAATATCTGAAAATTTCATATTCATTAATGAGACTATTATCTTATATTAGTATGAGAGAATTAAGATCATAGATAATGGATAAAATAGTCCGCAACATATTAAAGTATGGAATCTTTATTGAATGGTTGCTAGTACGGTTCGCTTAGAATTTTGAATACATGTGATCTAGATCCAGATCCAGATCGTTGATGTGGATGAACATCTTAGTGAATGTACTTTATAAAATTAGATTATATAGGACAAGACCGATGTGAATTAATATATTTATTAACTTACCATTTATCATAAAAATTTAATACACATCACTCAGATACTCATATGTAGATCAGTCTAAATCCTGAGTAATCATGAATTCATATACATGTTTATTGGATCTTTTTATTTACTCGTTAGGATTTATTTGTGAAACAGGCTAGTGACTTTTATTTTGGAGATGCAGTGACATGCATGGCTGAGGACATGATCTTATAAGAATTGTAATCTAAGTTTTCCTAACGAATCGTATATTAGTTCCCTTAAGTGTTAATTCCAGAAGTGAATGGTTATTGAGCTCAAATTTATAATACGATTATAAATTGACCATTCACTAATGAATTAATGGTACATAAGGATAAATAGATAATTAGAAGGATAAAACGATAATTTTAACAAGCCATAATTTACAAACCAATAATTGGAGGACAAAACTATATGAAGAGATTATATCAATGGACTAACGAGATTACTCTGTGAATATATTCTATAATTACAAAAAGTAAAAATTTCTATTTATAGTGGAGTAATAATGGAATTGATAAATGAGATTATTTAATTAAAAAGTTTAATTAATAATTTGATTTATTGAAGCTTATATTTATGGGTTCATGGTCCTCAAACCACCTCTGTACTACACAGTCCTAGGGTGTGAATATTTCAAAACATAAGAAAAGGACAAGCTTGTAAAAGGAATTAAGTTTTCGAGGCAAGTATATAATCATGAGATAATTATCTGCTATTAATTAATTGAGAATTAATTAAATAAATAAATTATTGTAATTCTTAGAAATTACAATTAATTAATTATATATATCGAGTAGTTATGTATTAATCGATGATGAGACAATATATTTGATTTATGAAATTAAATTATTATAAGATAAAAATTTGAATTGGAATTTACTAATCTTTTAATTTTGAATTAACAGATAAGTTAGTTGATATATGTTATCAGATAAGTTAGTTGATATATGTTATCAGATAAGTTAGTTGATATATGTTATCAGATAAGTTAATTTTGAATTAACTGATAGTTAGATATTTATCTGATTAAATAATCAATTTGAAAAAAATTACCACGTGGCATATCAAACTGTCACAGGCCAATCACAGATTTTGAATCAAGAATTGGAGTGGCACACTACAGTGTCGCGTGGCGCTGTAGTGTAGCGCAGACTACAGCGGCACATATGTACATAATTTATTATTTTATCTAAACCTAAAATCTAATAAGTATTGACCTAAAATATATATAGATAATATTATATTTACCTCATAATTTGATATCTAACTCATTAATCGTTAATCAAAGGTCTGCGAATTCTTTAATTTTCCCTCAGAGTTCTGTTTCAAAGTCATTCTCTAAAACTCTAGATATCATGTGTTGAGTGTATCTAGATAAAAAATCATTCTTGATTCATTCTACGTGCTCACACTCATCCTAGTATGTTGAGGATTGGTTTGAAAGATCTTGATGTGGATCTCAAAGTCTGTTCATCGTGGAATCGAACGTTCATTGTTGTTAGTAGAAGATAGTGATGGTGCTCGATAGACTTCAAGAAGTAAAATTCTTTTCTTTGAATGTCTATTAAATTAATGTGTAGATATATAATTGATCCGTATAGAAAAATTGTTTTTCACAAAAATTATTTTTTGGGATCTGTGGCGTCGTGATTGGTTTTTCAACAATTGGTATCTGAGCTGCCTTTATATATGCATACATTAAATGTTGTGTAGGTTTTCTTACATTATTTGATATATAATGGTTATGTTTTTCGAATGTATGGTTAATGATGAATCGTTAATTGTATGGTGATTTTTGAGTTTAGATTTTATTTTAATTTTTCTTTAGATCTTGTGTAAGCCGTTTGGAGAATAGGAATTTTTATAATTTTATTTTGAATATTATATTGTAAAATTTTTGTACATGAGAAGATGAAGAACACACGAAACGGCTGTAGAGGAGAAGTGGAGGAGAAACTCCACTGCCAACATTGGTGGCAGGATTGTCACGCTGCCACCGCACGACAGTGGCGACGGTGGGATTGTCCTACTGCTACTGCAAGACGCTGGCTGTTGCATCAGGAGTGGCTCCTCAGCAGTGGTACCGGGCGTGGTGCCACCGATAGTGGTTGGGCAACCGGTGGCGGTAGTGGTGGGACTGCCCGCTGCCACCGCTGGCGGTAATCTTGTGATTTCCAGGGTATGGGGCATAAATGCCATGATTCATGTTGCCCTATTCTTGTGATGTTTCGCAAAACCTTTCTAATCATATCTTTTATCGATAACTATATCCAATTTTTTGAACGATAGGATTGGAGGATTAATAATTAACTATAACTAATTTTTTAATCTATAAAAAAGTTAGTTATCGATTTTAATTTTTTAAAAATTAAAATTAATTGATTGATTGGGTTTGACCCAAGTTTGACTAATCGAATTCAATTAATTCAAAAAGGATAATTATTGAGATTATTTAATTAGGAAAATAGTTTTTTGTAATTACAAATGTTTTGATCAAAACTTGAAAATTATGAAGAATGGCCTCTAATGGAGAATGAGTTTTTTTTTTTTTGGAAATATGTATTCTTGAAGCCCACTTTGTAATTTTTTTCTAATTTTTCAAAAGTTGTAAATTTAGAAATATTCAATACTCTCGGTTCATCATTTATTTATTTATTATATTTATTTAAATAATAATTATTGATTTGATTAATAACATGATCATGCATTAATCGATCACATACCATACATGAAACCTCACACAGTTTTATTTAATCATGCATGTAAACCGTTAAGTTTTAATTAGTTAAACTTGGTAATCACACCACTCTAAAGGCATGTGTTAAGTTAGACCTTTAGGATAACCGACTTTAATTAAAAGTGTTTTTATTAAAGTTAGATGAATGTAATTGGCTAATTACTCTAGGTTCACCTAAATTAGTCTTAGACTCTTTAGAAGGTTAAATAAACTTAGGCCAATTAGATTGGATTAATAATTAATTTTACATTCATAAGGTTATTATAACTAGTAATTAATTTAGAATTAATTGATTAGTTAATTAGAAACACATTGTTGCCAAATAGTGGGTGAGATAAGGTTGACATGTTAATGTGACATATTGTCTCCATTATTAGTATAACAACGTGAAATATGGTGAGGGCCTCGAGACGACTTTGTTTTCGTCTCCCTAAGGAAGGTTTCAAACTGTATCAATATCAATGTTAGCTTCTAATGATGATAGGACTAAGTGATTTATTTTAGACTTGACCGACCCTAAGATGGCATTTTCGAAATTAAGTCATAGCTTCTGAAATAATGAGTTACACTCACAAAGTCACCATTAAGATTTGAGTGGATAATTGTAACTTGACCAAATAAACGACACCTTATTATTAAAAGAGAAAATATGAGATAATTTATGTTTTAATTATTAAGGATGTGAATGTCTCATAGACAGTTTAAAATTAATATGATCGACCCTAAAGTGGCACATTAATTGTTGGGTTACCATATCGCGGATTAGTAATTGTTAAGTTTATGCGTTTGATATGTCGCATTCATGCATCACATTTATTTCAATTATATTGAATTATGTATGTTTTATTTTTTTGAGTTATTATTATGTCTACTATGGGCAACTCAATTATTGCTTTACTTGCACTTGAAAAACACAATGGTGATAACTTTATAAGATGGAAATCAAAATTAAATTTGATGCTAATATGTGAGAACCACAAGTTTGTCCTTACTGAGGAATGTCGTGATGAGCCCGTTGTCAATACCCCTAAAAATATTATGGACAAATTCGATGCTTGGATTCAAAATCGTCATGAAGCTACTAGGAGCTACATGACTACTAAGATGACGAAAGCTAATTCTGTGCGTGAACATGTTTTGAACATGATCAACATAATGCATGAGGTAGCAGTACATGGAATTACCATTGATGAGCGAACTAAAGTCAGCATTATACTTGAATCGCTCACATCTTCTTTTTCTGCGTTCACTACTTACTATGTTATGAACAAGTTACAATTCAACATGACCCAGTTGTTGAATGAACTGTAGAATTTTGAGTCACTGAACAATAGTAAGACTAAAGAGGGCGAGGTAAATGTTACTGAGCAAAAGCCTTCTTCCTCTAAAGTCAAAAGGAAGAAGAACGATGGAAATGATAATGGTAATGATAAGAAAGGAAAGAAAACCAAGAGGTCACCTAAGGCCAAGAAGAACAAGAAAAATAACAACTCTAAGAAGAAAGAACCCAAAGGAAAATGCTTTCACTATGGAGTTGAAGGTCATTGGAAGAGAAACGTAACAAGTATCTCTTTGAGCTGAAAAAAAGGTAAATTTGATTTACTTGTACTTGAATCTTGTTTAGCGGAATATGATTTATCATCCTAGATTATTGATTTAGGAGCCGTTAACTATGTATGTTATTCTTTTACATATGTTTACTTCTTCAAGGGAGCTTACTGATGGCGAGGTGATAATGAGAGTTGACAGTGGTGCGCTCATTTCAGTAAAAGCATTAGAAACAGTCCGTTTAAGTTTTACAAATGAATTTCTTGTTTTGAACAATATTTATTTTGTTCTGGGATTTTCGAAAAATTTAATTTCTTTATCTTTGTTGCACGAACAAAATTTTGATGTTTATTTTAATAATAATATGTTTGTTATTTCAAAGAATGGTTTTAATATTTGTTCATGCAAATGTTTCAAATGGACTGTATATGCTTAAACCAACTGAATGAACATTACATAATTTAGAATTATTTAAAGTAGCAAATCCAAAAAGTAACAAACGACCAAAAGTTTCTCAAGAATACCATACGTATCTTTGGCATCTAAAATTGGGATATATTAATCTTACCATTAACAAAGCATGGTGATTTGAGAGAGCTAAAGTTGGAACTCTTTTGGTTTATGAATCACGTTTAGAGGGTAAAATGACTAAGAGACATTTCTCTGCAAAGAGCCAAAGAACCACTTAAACTAGTACATAGTGATGTCTGCGGACTTTTCAATGTACAAGCTAGAGGTGGTATGAGTATTTCATCACTTTTATTGACGATTACTCAATATATGGTTATACTTACCTAATATATAGAAAGTTTAAAACTTTTGTAAATTAAAGACTTCACAAGCTGAAACTGAAAAGCAATTAGGTAAATCTTTGAAAATATTTTGATAAGATCAATGTGGTGAATACTTAGATTTAGAATTCAAGAATTACCTGCTAGAGCATGACATGTTATCCCAACTCACAGCACCTAAAACGCCATAGCATAATAGTGTTTCAAAAAGGAGAAACATAACCTTATTGGATATGGTTAGGTCGATGTTAAGCTACCCATCACTACCACTCACATTCTGGGGATATGCACTTCAAACAGTAACTTACATTTTGAATGCAGTTCTTTCTAAGTCTGTAAGCATCACCTTTAGAGTTATAAAATGGCTTCAAACCTAGTTGGCATCATTTCCGTTTATGGGGGTGTCCGACTCACATTCTTAGACCTAAAACTGAAAAGTTTGACTCATGGTCTGAAGTGTGTATCTTTGTTGGCTACGCTCTAGAAACAAGAGGTGGTTACTTTTATAGTCATAAGGATCAAAATGTGTTTATATCGACCAATATTATTTTCCTCGAACACGACTATATGGTAAACTACAAACCTTGAAGCAAAGTAGTTCTTGAAGAACTCGCATCTGATGAGATTAGACCATCTCCATCATTAAGTGATAAATAACAAACCATAGAAACCATTGTTCCTGTTCAGGAAATCCCAGTGCAATGCGTAGTGGAGGGTTGTAAGATAACTTATTCGCTATAAACTCGAGGCACATGTTCTAGTGTCAGACACTGATAATCGATGTATTCCAATTCTATCTAGGAACTTGTAGATCCACCTGAAGAAGTTAGCCGCATTGGATGTAAATGGATCTTCAAGAAGAAAAGAGGTACATATGACAAAATAGAGACTTTCAAGGTACGGCTAATAGCAGAAGGCTATACTCAAAGGGGAGGAGTTGATTACGAATAGGCATTCTCTCACGTTGCCATGCTAAAATCTATTTGTATTCTTTTATCCTTAGCCGCTAGTGTAAACTATGAAATATGACAAATAGATGTCAAGACAGCCTTCTGAAGGGCTCTCTTGAATAAAGCATATATATGATGTAACCGGAAGGGTTTGTGAAAATGGGGCAAGCATCAAGATCCTGAAACCTTACATTTGATGAAACTATTAGATCATATGACTTCGAACAAAAATGTTGACAAAGTTTGTGTTTATAAATACATCAAAGACAAGAAAGTGATTTTCTTAGTTCTTTACGCATACGATATTCTATTAATTGAGAATGGTGATAAAACTTTGTCAAAAGTAAAGAAGTGGTTAGCTGAGAAATTCTGAATGAAAGATTTGGGAGAAGCGATCTATCTTCTAGGCATTCAATTCCTAAAGGATAGGAAGAACAAGCTCTTGGTACTTTCTCAAGCGTTATATATTGATAATTTGCTAGAAATATCCTATGAAAATTCCAAGAAAGATTCTATATGGAAGATTCAATTGCCGACCAGACATGTAATTGTCATTTCCAAGGAGCAGTGTCCTAAGAAACCTCAGGAGGGAGAGGATATGAGAAAGGTTCATTATGCTTTAGCAGTCGAGAGTCTCATGTAGGTCATGTTGTGTACGAGACCGAACATCTGTTATACAGTAGGAATTATCAGTTGTACTCAATCAAATACTGGTTTTGAACATTTGATTGCAATAAACACATTCTCGAGTATCTTCGGAGAATAAAAAATTTCATGTTTGTTTATTCAGAAGGAGACCTCAACCCCGTTGGATATACTGATTCTGATTTTCAATCAGATACAGACAGTCGAAAGTCGACAACTGGATTCGTATTTACCCTAGGTGGATGAGCTTTAGTCTGGAAAAGTATTAAACAATATAGTATTGCAGATTCTACCATGGAAGCAGAATATATAGCAGCTTGTGAAGGTGAGAAAGAAATGGTATTAATTTTTCATTGCACCACGTCCTTATTTTATTTACATCATTTGAATAATTTATATATTTTATGAATATAAATAATTCAAAGAAACTCAAGAACTACAAATGTGAGAAATCACGAACTGAAATTCTAACTAAAAATTGCAATCTCCAGGAAGTGAGTTTATTTATGTTCCTGAAGAAGATAATTAATTACTAGAACACATAATTAATGTTATCACAATGGAAAAATTAGATGCTAGAAGGAGGCTCTTTTAGTGCCCCCTTTTGTTGAAGGTTGTGCTTCTTCATTTTCACTTTTGTTTTACATGTAAGTAATATATTAAAAAATTAGTACAATTTTTATGCGCTAAAATTTAATTTTTCTTTCTATTGTCTATTCATTGACCCTCTCTCTTTTCAAACCACATCATATAATTCCAAAGCACTTTCTAGGATTTGAAAACTTGATTTTGATGTGATGTTTCATTTCATACATTTTTTAACACAAGTCAAGCATCACGTGTAATGTGTGTGTCTCGATGTATGATGTTTTTTAATTCATTCATAATTTTTTTCATGTGAAAATATAAAATGATATGTACGACCATGAAAAAATAATTCGAGTCAAATTGAGTGAAGTAAATTACTTATAGAATAGAGATTCACATAATGTACTTAATACTAATTTTCTTTCATTGAGATATAAGATAGTCTTGTAATCCATGCTACCTAAAAACTTAGCTTGAGTTAATTTAAGATTTATCATTTGTTTATAATTTGTCATTTGATATTTTACTTAATAAATAAACGAGGAGATGCGTCTTTAAAGATGATAGCTTAAACAGAATAGTTGTAAAACTCTTTTTTTTTTTACTTTGTATGTTTAATTTTGAGTTTAAGAATACTAATACATGAAATTTCAAATATGTTTAGGGGTAATATTGATTTTTTTTCAAGTTTTACACTTTTATATATAGTATCATGTAATTGAGATTTCACGGTCCTTTTTTGAATTTGGTATTAATGTTGATTATCAGCACCTAAAAACGAGCGTGAAATCTGAATTCTCAAGTTGGGGAGTCGTGAACTCTTAATGACGAGAACTCATAAGAAGGGACGACCACAATGTGGCTGCCACTCCGGATGAGTGCCGCATAGGCAATTGAAGCCATTTACGAAGACTTAAGCCATAAAAGTCTTTGGGTCACGTGTAGAGAATGTGGAGGTTGAGCTGGTTGTAGACTTGCTTTAGGGCAAGCGGGAGATTGTTAGGACTGTGTCTTATAGAGCACTGGAATTCTATTGTATTTATCGTAATTATGATTAGTAATAAATAATTTATTCTTATATTATGTACGATACATTCTTGTAAAAGGTCCAAGCATAATAGTATTGGTTTGTGGGTCTTATGGAGTTTAGTTTATGGGAACAATGTATTTAACCAAGAGTTCTTTATAACTTGTAGATATTTAACTTCACACTCTAGTGAAATTGGGCGCTTTGTTAAGAAAATGTTGTACTACATTAACTTTATCACATAGAGTGACTTACCTTGTTCACTATCAAATGAAAATCAAGACTCGTTGCTTATTTAATGAGTACTCTCAGTCTTGAGAGAGTTATGAGCTTATATTTAGTAACTTAGTTATTTTGATATATTAAGAATGAGTCAACAACATACTCCGTAAGTTGGATGACTGAGTTATTAGATAGTGAGCTCATAGATTCTCAATAATAGAATCTATAGACATTTTTAATTAACTGATATAGTACCTCATGTATAATTCATTTATGGGGTCATAGTAAACTAAACGCTAAATATCTCTGGTGGGGTATTAGAAATTTGATAATTTTACTTGAGATATCAAGTATGAAAATTATCATAGTCGTTTTTACGTGATGGAATAAAAGAATTTTACACCGTGTAAGTTACAAAAGATGACAGGTTTGAGGGACCGTTCTACGATTTTCAATTCACAATCCTGATTCCTTGATATAATAAGTAGTAATTAAATTATGTACTACATATAAACACATGTTGATGCTTTAGAACTAACATTTACAACTTAGACTATCTCCTCTTATACGGCGCAACTAAATTATTTAGATGTTGTAACACCATTGATTTCCTCCATTCATATAATCATTGCGTCCACCAAGAAACTGCTGTTAAGCTCGTCAGTAAGCTTAGTGTCCTCAATAAGCAGCGCACCTGACTTGTTCCAAAAAATTCACATCATTATCATTAGATGGATTGTGCTCTAAAAAGCACTGAACTTCTATTATATTTATTGAGATATTTAATTCTAATTAATAATAAATAATTTATTCTTATATTATGTATAATATATTCTTGTAAGAAGTCTAAAAGCATAATAGTATTTAGTTTATGGATCTTATGTAGTTTAACTCATGTGAACAATATAGTTAACCAATAGTTCATTATGACTTGTAAATATTAATTTCATAGTCTAGTGAAGTTGGACACTTTACTAAGAAAGATCTGTAGTACATGAACTCTATTATATAGAGTGACTTACATTGGTCACTAAGTGTAGTATCTAGTTAATATACTAGTGCATTTGAAATGCATTAAAATGATTAATGAGTCTGATTTTCAGTAAATTACTATCAAATAAAAATCAACAGTTATTGCTATTATTTTATGAATGCTCTCAATCTTGTGAGAGTTATGAGCTCATATTTAATGACTTAATTATTTTGATCTATTAAGAATTAGACTCTATGAGTCAATATATTCTGAGGTTAGATGACTTAGTTATTAGATAGCGAGTTCATGGATTTTCAATGGTAAAATTCATAGACATTTATAATTGGCATACTACATCTCAGGTGATTCATTTATGATGTCACAGTAAACTAATCACTTACTATCTCTGGTGGAGTACTAGAGATTTGATAATTTTACTTGAGGTATCAAATATGAAAATTATCATAGTTGGCCGATAAAATAAATTTGAAATATAAAGATACCAAAATATGTAAAAATATTAGATCGATAGTGATTAACATAATTATGCATGAGATTATATTATGGAGGAACATTAAATAATGAATAATTGATCAAGAATAGTTACGTCAAGTAATGTAAAATACATATGGAGTTCAATTATGATTTTACAGTGAAATTAATCGTAATTAATAAATAATAATTGATTATGAGTTTAATCGATGAATTTTATTAATTGCGTAGTCAAATATATTTTTATCTGTACGATCCTTTAACTAATCTCGAATTTAGGTTACATTGTAACTGAAGTTGTTTGATAAACAAGTGGTTCAATATGAATAGCTTATATGCAACCAAGTAATTTAAAATCTAGCTTAAAAGGTAAAGAGTAGTTGAAATTAATTAATTAAATAAAAAAACCATATGTTTAGGAAATTCCCAACCGTTGCTTTGGTTTCACATGGGTTAATATATTGTAACCCATGCGAAGAGATGGGTTTTGAGCCAAAAATATTTTTATTTTGTTTTTTGTGTGTGATTTTGCAAGTCCTTTATGAAAACGTGAGAATAGAAACTCTTTCTAGTCCCTGTTTTTTTTTACCGAAATTAAGAAAAACATGAGTTAGTTTTTTTGTTTGATTTTTTTAGTGTCCGCTTGTGATTTCAGTTGACGGTTTGAGAAATAGTAAAGATGATTACGAGGTTTCGATCGTCACGCTTCAAAATGTATTTTTTTCAATTCATATGGAGTAGGTTATTTCTCAAAATTTTCAAGATCCAGTATTTTCTTCTGCGTTAATTCCTCCAATTGGTATCCAAGTAAATGTTTTGAATTATTCGAGAAATGCCTTGAGAAATATAAATGATGGTTTTGATTGTTCTTGATGTTCCCTTGCATAACCATTTAGAATTAAAATGTCTCAATAATTACAATAGAATTTCAGTGTTTTTTATGTTACTATCCTAACAATTTCTCACTGATCCTAAACTATGTTTACAACCAGCTTAACCTACACGTTCTCTACACGTGACCTAAAAAATTTATTGGCTAAAGTCTTCGTAAGCAGGTTGTTAGAGTCCACAGACACAATAGTACTTGGTTTGTGGGTCTTATAGAGTTTAGCTTATGAGAACAAGATATTTAACCAATGATTCTTTAGACAAGTTTTGAAAGTTACACGGTTGTAATTAATTAATGATATATAATACAAATGTGGGCCTTGTAATTAATTAAAAAATTCATTAGTAATGATATATAATTCAAATGTTATTTTGTTAATTTTTTAATTACATTAGGGGATAGTTAATGACATTATCAATACTGAATATTAAACAACTTTGAAGAAAAAATCAGTTTAGATCGTGCATCTTCTTTCTTCATAATATATTGACAATTTTTGAAGTTACCCGGTTGAGTTCTTCGTCTATATATCTCTGATATACTCGAAAAAATTGGTTTATCATATTTCAAATAGGTATATCATCTTTTAAATCGCTATATTATTTATATACTTCTGGTATACCCGAAAAATCATCAAGCACACTATACATAGATTAAGTATTTCAATTTTCAATTTTGAGCATTAATTACACAATTGATTCTACCATATTTCAAATTGGTATATCATCTATATGCCTCTGATATACCCAAAAAATTATCAAACACGCCATATACAGATTATTATAATTTTAGTCTTAAAATTATTGACAAATTAGGAAACCTGCTATTTATCTAAAACTATTGAAAAACTATTATTTCTTAACACAGACCCTAAGACTTGTCTATTCTACAAGATTTCCCTTTTAAATATTTAATTTCACGGTTTGGTGAAGTTAGGTGCTTTGCTAAAAAAAAGATTGTAGTGCATTAACTCTATCGTGTAGAGTTACTTACTTTGATCACTAGGTGGAGTATCTAATTAATGTATTAGTTCGTTTGGAATGCATTGAAAATACTAATGAGTGTAATTTTTAGTAAACGACTATCAAATGAAAATCAAAACTCGTTGCTATTATTTTAAGAGTATTCTCAATCTTGAGAGACTTATGAGCTCATATTTAATAACTTAGTTATTTTGATCTATTAAGAATGAGACTCTATGAGTCAACATATTCAGTAGGTTGGATGACTAAGTTATTACATAGTGAGTCCATAGATTTTTAGTAGTATAATCCATATACACTTTTCACTAAGTGACGTGCGACATCTTAGGTAATTTATTTATGAGGTCACAGTAAACTAAGTACTTATTATCTTTGGTGAAATATTAGAGATTTGATAATTTTACTTGAGACATCAAATATGAAAATTGTCATATTCGGCCGATAAAATGAATTTGGAACCCAAAAGATACCAATATATGTATAAATATTATGGCGATTCTATATTATGGATGAGTGTTACATAATGAATATTAGGTAAATGATAGTTACGTCGAGTAATGTAAAATACACTTTGAGCTTGATTACCATTTTATAGTGGAGTTAATCATAATTAATAATTAATAAATTTAATTATGAGTTTAATCGATGAAATTTATTATGTAGACATATGTATTTTTATCCTTATGATCCCCTTACTAGCCTCAGATTTGGGATACGTTGTGACTGAAGTTGTTTGATAAACAAGTGGCTCAGTGTGGAGATCTTATAGTCAATCAAGTGATTTAAAAACTATATCAGTCTTGATTCTAAAAGACAGATTAATTAAAATTACTTTTATTTTATTTAATTAAATTAAAAAGAACATACGGTTGGGAATTCCCAACTGTTGATTTGGTTTCACTTGGGTTACGATATTGTAACTCATGTGAAGAGATGGCTCCTGAGCCCCTGCTAGAAAAAGCAAATTTGTTTTGTTATTTTGTGTGCGTGATTTTGCAAGTCGTTTTGAAAAACATGAGACTAGAAACTATTTCTTTTTTGTTTGAAGATAAATATAGCTTTACATTAATAAAACAGAGTTACAAACACCTCAACATCTAAAATATGACTATAAGATCTAAATACAAATAAACCATTACAAATATCAGAAAAGACCAATATACACCTACTTACGTATATTGAGGTAATAATGTGCATACAAAACACGCGAACATAGAGCTCAAGCGGCTCGTTCCAAATGTCCTCCACCATCCAGATCTGGAGAATCCAAATTGCGGTGCACACAAATCAAGCCCCAAAAACTCCACAAAGACCATATCTGAAGAGAAAAACTACCAAGGACCAAAGATCTGGGGGAAATAAGAACTACATAACCAGTAGAGTAAAAGCTTTCCAAAACGGAAGGATAAACTCTGCAAAATACTAAGAATAACTGAGAAAGACAGAAAAATCGAGAACTGGGAGGGCAAGAAAGGAGAGGGAGAAACTGAGGATTTGGAAAGATAAGTAAGGGAGATACAATGAATCAGGAAAGAGAAGAGAGAGAGAAACAATGGAGTGGGAAAGAGAAAGGAAAAAAGGAGAAACAAGGGGACATGGGAGAGGTCAAAGAGAGAACAACAATAAAATGGGGCAACGAGGAGAGCTAGGGAGCTCTCCCTATGTGGCAGCGTAGCAAGGAAAGTAATGTAAGGTTTTATAGAAACTCTTTCTTAGTCTCTATTTTTTTTTACTGAAATTAAGAAAAACATGATTTCATTTTTCGTTTGATTTTATTCAAGCGCTCACCCGTTCGTGATTTTGGTTGACGGTTCGATGAATAGTATGATGACTATGAGGTTTCGATCGCCACGCTTCAAAATGTATTCTTTAATCCATATGGAGTAGGTTATTTTTTGAATTTTTCATGATCCAGTATTTCCGCTACTTTAATTCTTTCAATATATGTAGTGTAATTATATATACACTCTTCATTTGACATTTAAAAGATTAGTTAACATCTTCTAAAAGCCAAGCCACGATGAATTTGCTCATAAACGTATCCATAAACCAGCCACAAAGGCAAGCAAAATAAGGTTTCATTAAATGCAGCAGATTGCGATTGAATTCAGCCAAAAAGAAAGGACAACGTGCTGAATAAGGGCAAAACAAAGATGCTGAATAAAGGGCAAAGCCATTGAAGGGCCGTTTGATATAAGATTGCGAATAAATGATTTCATAATAAGATTATTGGAATATGATTGTTGGAATAGGATTGTAGGAATGTATATGCCTGGAAAGTTAAATGATAAATGAGATGTAATATTCATTGATTTATGGGGAATTTTGGATTCAAGCTCTTTTTTTTAAAGGAAAAATTGAGGACTCTAGTAGGTATTCATAAAACTAGTTCTGATTAGTAGGGATTTAAATTTGAGAAAATAACTGGTCATTTTATGGGTTTGGATTTGAAGAAAAGAAATAGGTGATGAAGACTCACACACACAGAGAGAGAGAGAGAGAGAGAGAGAGAGAGAGAGAGATCAGAGGGAGATCAGAAGGGATGAAGCTCGTGAATGAGGGAGAGGGGCTGAAGCTGTATGCTCGGAATGAAAATACCATACGATTTAGAGGGGTATCAAGATACCCTCAATTATCCAACAATCTTTTAACCTTCAAAAAATATCAAACCAAACAAGGGCATGTTATAAATACCTCACATTCCTAGCATATCCCTTAACATACCACATACCAAACATGTACTAAGGGCTTTGCGCCTGACTTATAACTTTCTAGTTAGCTTGACCAAAGTCCTTAAAAGGACAAGAACAAATTCAAATCTTGTAGACTCTCTGAACGACAACCACCATACAACGACAAAAAAGAGATTTTCGGCTACCATACAATGACAATGGAGAGCTTCCTAACCACCACACGCCAACAAGAGAGAGAGAGAGAAAGAGAAAGAGACCACACACTCCTACGAAAGTGAGTGAAAGAGAGATCGCTCGTCGAGGAAGTAAAATCACAACTCATCAAAGAGAGAGAAATTTGAAGGGGCTTAAAAATGTAAAAGCATAAAATAGTTGAAATGGTAGTGGGTCGTCAACTCAGAGATTTATGCAACTTTTTAACTTATGGTCATTTAACTACCGCAGTTGGCTCCAATAGGTAATTTATGTAGTTCTTCCTTTTTTTGTTCAATTTATATGATACTAACCATATAGCACGTGGTGTGATATTTTACTATATATTATTTAATATTTTATTGTGTTGGACAATTCAAAACTATTTACAGTAAACGCAGATTCAAAAAGCAGTAAGTTCGCAAAATTCAAATGATGGTTTTTTTTTTGCGTTGAAGTATAGACAAAATTAAAAAAAAAACTATCATTATATATTAAATAATTAAAATAGTATTTAATACATTAATAAGGATAATCAAATATTTTGCCAAATTGTATTAAGTAAATTGATCCAATGTTTTCTATCAAATTTTATTAAGTAAATGTGTCAACCAATCATATTTACTCGTATCATCAAAATAATAAAGGGTATTATTTTAACAGTAAACTATAGATTAAAGAAAATCATCCATACAATGATTCTCATCACATATGGCTCTAAAAGATTTTTATGTTGCGAGTGAGGAATGATGAGTCTTATTTCTAAAGAAATCAATATAGGAATCTCTTATACATATATAAAGTTAAGTATTGTCACCTCTCATGATATTAAGTGTCCATACCCAACATTTATCATGTGTGATCGTCATCTTAAATTCTTAATCATGAATAATTTGTAATAAATAAATAAGAGAAATATGTTTAAGTGTGCCGTGTGCTAAGGTAATTAATTACTAACTCTTATAATTAAATTCTTTATCATTAATTTATCTTTTATAATTATCGGTGGAAGTTCTTTAAGCTTGGTAAAAAGTTTTAAAAAGAAGACTTATGATGTTTTTTTGTAAAAAAAAAACATGGCTTTTGAAATTCACCACCTTTTGATGTTTCTCCTTAATTAGTTTCCGAATTGTGCAACTACAACAATTTTCTATCTAATAATTATATAGTTTTGATAGATAAAGAATTAACTATATGTTAGGTAAAATTGCAATAACTAAATTAACGATTTTTACACTTGAATTATTGTGTGAAAATTAAATCAACAACTTTTTTATTATAATTAATTAGATTTATAAAAAGCTTTAATTTACTGAAATAACTTAAGTATTTTTATACTTATAATTATGTTAAAATTGTTATTAATCTACATTAAGAACAATTGAAGTAGCCTTGGCCCTTTATCTTCTAAATTATTATTGTTTTCTTAAGAATGTGGTTAATTGTGTGGGTCAAATATTGAAGTAGATTGCAACTTCTAACCTTCCACCATTTTCGTTGTTTTTTTTATGCATTATAATTATCTAGTTTTATTATGTTTTTCATCACCTGTGTAACGAATAGATTTAAGGGCCTAGAGATTATTATAATGCATAATCAAGTGTAAAAATCAAAGTAAATTTTAAAATCATGCATTCTTTATGTGAATGCTTGGAATGAGGGAAATGTGGAAAGAAGAAATTCAACGGGCACATGAATTTATGGCAAGTGAGTTGTCTCATACTGCTTAATCTACAAAGATTTAGCTTCTCTATTAAGGTCAATTGATGTTAAAGTTTAAACTTTTATCTTTGTGTTGCAAGAACTTTTTTCATGGTTGAATGTCCTTTAGCTCAATCGTGTGCGTTGGAATAGTTTATATTTGTATCATTCTAAGTCCTTAAAGCATAAATACAAGCTTTGTCCAGTGTCAGACTTAGCAATATTGTGATGGTCAAGGTGGTTGATGGCTTGTATTGAGAAATTTAATTATAATGTTCGTATGACCAACCATACATATATGATTGAAATTAATTGTATTCATATGCAATTCATGTTAAATTATGCATTAAACTTGAGCTATTTGCATTTATGGTATCCGGTTAATATTTCTTAATGTAAGTTTCTTGGAAGAATTTTAAGATATTTGCATGCATGATTGATATTTTCATAAAATTAAAAAAATGTATATTTTCTAAAAATAATGACGTCGATCCATTTCTCCTTTAAAAACTAATTAGTTATTTTTTTCATTTGATCTAATAATTTCTCAATATACATTTCTATATACATTGATAAATTTGTAACCGCCAAAAGTGAATAATTCTGTTATGAAGAGACACATGTTGTCTTCCAATATGGTTACTTTAGAAATTTTAAAATTCAACGTTTTTTTCTTAAAAACTAATTTTTCTTATATTTAAATTAAAATTTTATAGAACTATGTGCATGGCGTGCAAAATTACGGAAAAAGTTAATTTCCAATTAAGTTTTATGCATTAACTTATATTTATATTTAAATTTTATAGATCTATGTTTATGGTATGCAAAATTATGGAAAATTGAAAATTGCGGCTATTAGAGTATTTAAGCTCCATATTTAGTCAAATGTCAAATGATGTATTGAGAATCAGTTGACACAAACGTGTTAAACATTCAGTAGTATTATAAATTATATCATCACTACTATTTCTAAATGGAGTTTAGAGGAGAAAAATATTTTTGAACACAAATTACCCTTACTATTATATGAAATTTCAAATTGATAAATTTTTTTAGTATTCTCTCTACTAAAATTAAAAGACTTATCAATTTAGAATTTCAATAATAGTAAGGGTAATTTATGTCAAAAAATATTTCTCCCCCCTAAACTCCATTTAGAAGTACTAGTGATATTAGTTGTGAAAAGTTAAGAGACAAATTAGTTTAAATAGATCGAATTTTGTTAAAGAATTAGATAAATAAATATTTTGATATTGAAATAATATTTTAAATCCCTTTTTACCTTTTTCAAGTTTACAGTACATATAAATATGATTAAGAGGGGAAATTTTTTTTGACACATGATATTCTATCTACTAAAATCATATTTACTATTCAAATTATTAAAAACATATGAGTTGTGAAAAATTCAGAAAAAAAATAGTTTAAATAGATCGAATTATATCAAAGAATTGTATAAGTGAATAATTTAATACTGAAATTAATAGTTCAAATCTTTTTAGCTTTCTGAGGGAATAAAATCCATCAACAAAATAGCAACAAGAAACTAATTAATAAGAGTCAATAGAAAAACCAAATCAAAACACTATGAAGAATCACATCAAACCAAATATGATAATGAACCGAAGCAGATGTCACATTCACAATATGATCAACAACCAAATTGCAGTATCTAGGAACATGTCAAACTGAGATATTAATTCAAAAAAGTTTTTAACTCTCTATAGCAAAATAAAACATTTAACAAAAAACATTATGAATCTTTAATAGATTGAATTCTTAGTATTTGACGTAACAAGTCAGAAGATGATCAAACACTTTTATATGTAGTCCTATTCAAATATTTGTGCGTATTATTTATTGTTGATTTTCTCAACACGTATAACGCGTGTACAGTTGACTAATTCTATTTTAATTTATAGACATGTATTGAAATTTGTATAATCTCGTGTAACGCATGACCTTTTAACTAGTTAATAATGATTCATATCACGTAAGAGAAGAACACTAACCATTCCCATTCTAATTACATCTTCCATTATCATTAACCATACAGTACCTTAATAGATTAATAATTAATTGACTTTAGACTATAAATTTGCTTTGTTGTGAAAAAAATAGAGAAATTAGGCTCATGTTTGGGCCCAGAAAGAACCGAAAGCAGTATCCAATCCATAAATCTAAGAACAGAAGGGCTCTCTTTGTCTATCATCACTGTAATCAATTCAGTGTTCTTCTTTTCTTTCTTCTCTCCCTTGTTACTTCTGAGCGAAAGCATTTCCAATCCATATTCTCTCTTACTGCAGCGTATTCACACAACGTTTCTCGATAGAAACCTCAAGGAAACTAATTACTACCCCTAAAGAAGTTTTAAAGTAAATTTGAGGAACATGCAGGGAGAAGGAGGAGAAGAAGTCAGCATTGAAGAGTTGGCTTCTAATCTCTCTACCTATAAAGATCAGCTTCAGCAGGTACCCTACGATCTTCGAATTTCAGTTCTAAATTATAGATTTCACACTCGTTTCATCTTAATTTTGTTCAACTTAAATGATTTGTTTCATTTATTAGGGTTGTTTTGTCCACCCATATCGAAAATGTTCAGTAATGCGCTTCCAGGTTAATTGGTTTTCCGTAATTGAATTAGGGTTTCCTGCGTAAATTGGTGGCTTAGAAACCCGAAATGTGAGAGGCAAAGAATTTTTTTTAAATAATTTTGGTTACATTGGTCAGGGGACAGGAATCCAAATATAGAAAAAAGGGATTTCATATTCGAGTTGAGTCCTTCCACTCTAACGGGTTATGTAAAATTGTGGTTGTTTGCCAAATTATTATACATATTTTTGCCTATTTCCTACAGGTCGTTTCTGTGCATAGTAACGATTTCTTCACTGTCGTCGAATCAGGTGAAACAACTTTTGGACGATGATCCTGGCAACAGTGAATACATGGATATGGAAAGAGAGCTTAATGAGGTAAATGTCTTTTCCTTTTCTTTTAATCTCTTATTCTTATTCCGTTATTCATTTCTTGTGAATCATTATCTGTTATTTGTTCGTGCATTCTCTTCAATTATTTGTACAATGCTTCAGATATGTTGTGACAAGGCTGTTATGTAGATGCACCCTCTTCCATGGTACTGGATGAACTAAATACCAATTGTACTGCTATATTTTGTTCCTAGGTTCCTAGTGCAATTTTATTTCTTTCTTTTATCATTCTACCTTCTCTCTTTTGAAGGAACCAACATGTTGCTCAAACAAGCAACATCAGTTATGGATCATGTGAAGGTTTTCTTTTACATTTCAGGGCTAAAAAGGTGAGGGTGGTTTTTATGTTGTGCTTGCCAGAGATGGGAACTCTGGTGAATAACTAAGTGGATCTATATATGATATGAACGTTCAGAACAAGAGGCACATCATTTCTATATTGATTCATGTGCAGGTGTGCTATCTTTCGCGGTGGCCAGCCTGCTCTCTTCCTCTCACCTGATTTCAGATGTTGTGCCTGAGTCTTTAGTTCATTTTTTTACAATAGTTTACTTAATGAAAACAATAGTCTGGAATATAAAAATTAGAGTTTGGGCTGAAATTGTTGTCATGCAGGTAATTTCTCTAACAGAAGAACTTCTTGCCACTGCAAAGCAGAATGAGATTGTTGGATCAGATAATGGGACAGATGCTGGAGCATCTCCTAGTATACATCAGTCTAAGGGGAATAAACTGGTAATTTTTTATGAGCTTGTGTATGTCTTTATCGTATCCACGTATTGTATATGCTTAAGCATTTTCTGGTATTGTTTTGAGTGGAGGGGGCGTTCTTTTTGGGTTATTTGCTCAGTGAAGTTTAGTCTTTTCATGAATCTATTGTTTTCACTGTTGCAAGAAATTTTTGCCACGTCACTTTTGAGAGGTCATTTTGAATATATTGTTAGTGTTTAATAATTTTGGCATTGGTCAAGGAATTTGATCATGACCCTGGTTGCATGTACTACAACCTATGCGTTGCATGTACTACAACCTATGTGGATGAAGTACGACCAAATGTTGTTTTTTTCTATTGGGAAATATGACTAAATGACTTTGAGCCTGGTATTAAGCCATATTATGCTGCCCAAGATTAACCAATTTTTTCACGGAACCAAGATTTCTATTATTGTAATGAAGAAACATGTGATTGATAGATCATCCTCGATGTATTCAATTAGTTAACGTATAATTAACTATCTCCATCAACTGGATTGCTTTTCTAAGACAAGGACATTTGATCCAAGTTGGCCGCATCCCCCATAAAATAATGAATGACCGAGGGATGTGCAGTCTTTGGCTGTGTCCAATTCGGGTTGTGTATTTCATCTTCCTAGTATTTAAAATTCCAGCACTTGACAACTTAAAAGAGGTTAATTATAATGTTGAAGATTCTGGTTTACCTACTAATAAAAATTAAATGGTGGGTAAGGTTTTTGAGTGTGTTTTAAGACATATTTACATGCAATATATACACTAGATTTGAACTACAGTAGATACAATAGTTGTGGATCAACTAGATTACCTAACATTGTGCCCCAGGCTTTTTTACGATCAGTAGGCGAGAGTGATATGGATTTGCCATTGGGTGTCAGCATCTCCCATGTATCATACTATCATGCACATTCAAATGTTCATTTGTGAAAGTTAAGGTTCGAGGGTATCACTGATTGGGTTTGTTATGATTTTTTTTCTCTGATTGGGTTTGTTATGCTAGTACTCTTTTTTAGACCTTTTGTCTTTGCCAAAGTCGTCTACCACAAGCTTGTGTGTAGTATATTTGGCATGAATGATGAGGATCTGTTTGAATCAGCTATGTAGAATACCTTTCTGAATTGACTCTACTACTGACTGTTTGGTGAAGTTTCGGTCATCTCTCTCTCACTCTCCATAGGAAACTGAAAAATTACTAAATGAAGTGGAGAACAAAAAGAGGCTTGGTGGATCAACAATTGAATCTAACACAAAGAAAATTAATCCTTACAAAATGCATTTGATCGAACTTCGAAAGCTTCTGTCCCTCCTGCCTCTCTCTTGCGTTCATTTATATGGTGTACTTTTGTGTTTTCCTTTGTAGGAAGGAAGCATCTTGGATGATCACGAGAAGTTTCCTGTTGGCACAAAAGTTCAAGCTGTTTGGAGTGAAGATGGGGAGTGGTAAGTAAAGAATTTGATAGAAAGATAAAAGACAGATTTTCTTGATATGTTTCTCTTGTTTCCATTTATTTTACGTTTACCTTTTCTCCTTTGTGTATGATTAGTTAAATGTTCAGGTATGACGCAACAATTGAAGCTCAAACTCCCATTGGATACTATATTAGCTACGATGGATGGGGAAACAAAGAAGAGGTAAGCTTTATTTAATTGCAGTTTCAGGTGGTTTATTTTTTATTAACTTGTGCAACTTCCGTCCTTGTCATCTTCTGGGTTGTTGCACTTTCTCGATTTAGTATTCGTAGTCTGAATTTCCAAGTCTTGCAGTAAAATAGTAATGCTTTTACAATTAAATAGATTGTGGATTTTTTTATTAGTAATTAAGTTGATTGTTCATATTCCGACAAATCAATAATTAGTGCCACTAGGGAGAAACCATTGCGTCTGGTCTAAAATTTTATATATATATATTCTTTAGCTTCAATGACCAACCAAACAATTTAATATGTTTGGTGAAAATGAGATAACGAGCAGAGAAAATGAGATAAAGAGCACAGAAGTTTGATGATAGCATGCTTCGATTTTGGTTTGTAGTATGTTCTTGATGACTTGATCGTTACCTTTAGGCTATGTTTTGAACTTGGAAGATAGTAGGGCAAGAGAAAGAAGGGGAAAAGTATAAAGAATGAAATTAAAGGAAAGGAAAGTGTTATTTTTCCTTTGTTCGGTTCTCCATGGAGAAGTAAGAGGGGTGGAAAGTGGTTTTCCATGGAAAATGTGTTCCTCTATTTGGCTCTTAAGAAAAACACATGGAAATTAAAATTGAGTCTTTATTTTCTTGACTTTTATTTTATTTTAAATTAAATGCGTATATAAACAGAAAATTTAATATAATATACGGGTAATTACAAACACCAATTTGAACATATTGGAGGTTTACCCGATCATTAACTTCAGGGCCCGTGGGAATTAGTCTGGTAAAGCCCGGATACCCGCGTTATAAAAAATTCACAAACACCAATTTGAACATATTGCTAGCAAATATCAGTGTTCTCAAGATAGTTTGCTTTTATGAACTACTATCTCCCATTTTGAATGACAATTTTAATTATTAACACAAAATATTAAAATTGCAATACCAATTTGAACATTTACCCATGTACATGTAAACTGTATTCTACACATTAATTAATGATCTAAACTATATAATTTCTCCAAATACTAGCCACTAGTTGCTGCCTCAAAATTTCTCCTTGTCTGCATTCTTTGTCAAAGTCGACACACCCACACTTGAGTGAAAGGTTGAATTCATTAAGTACCAGCCAACCTTTTCAACGGGCTTTAATTGGGATCCACTCCCATTAGATATTGTGCAAGGACGCGACAGCTGAGTATACATATTTCCTTATTATTTATATCTCACAGATCAGAGTCTTTATTCTCTCAAAAATATATACAAAATAAAATAAATAAACAAGTAAATAAAAGAACATCACAAACAGAAAAAAACCCAAAACAAAAGGCTTTCTCAGACAATCACCTTCTTCCCAGAGCTCTATGAAATTAGGGTTTAGCTACATTGTGACCATGCATACAGTACAAATCCCGTAAAGCTCCAATCTCTGACCGTCTAATCATAATGAGATTGCCTTCGTCGGCGTTCGCTGTGATCTGCCTCCTACACTCAGCGATCGCCATCACAAACGGGACCCTAATGATGTTTGACATGAAGGAGATCTACACGATTGGAGACGGAATCAACGTGGCAACAAAGCTGATGGGGTCGACGCCATACGATCAGCTCCTGATTTGGACCTCCGATTCATTCTCCAGGTTGCTCGTGTTCACGACAGGTTCCTTCTTTTCATGGTGTATTTCGTGAGGGAGGAGTTTCAGGGTGTTTTTTTGCCAAATGGATGTACCGCCATGGTGATGTGGAGGTTTTTCAAGGGAGGGAGGGAGGGGGGGGGGGGAATTTATCTATGATATACCCATGAACTTTGGGCCATTGGTAACACTCATGAGCTTTGAAATGAGCGAATTACTCCATGAACTTTCAGAATGGGAAAAATTGGTCCTCCATGGTTTAATTTAATCAATTTTTCTACTGCTAGTTAGTCTCTCTCTCTCTCTTTTTTTTCTCGAATTTTCTAAGGCATACCTATCTAATACTGTTGTTGGTCAAAGATTACTTTGCCTCTTTATTGTACTTTTTCAGTAGAAATTTTGTCAGGGTTAAGTCATTGAGGACAATTTTTGCTTATTTTGAAAGCTCAGGGAGTAAGTTTGTCCATTTCAAAGTTTGTGGGTATATATTGCCAATGGCCCAAAGTTTATGGTATAAGTTAAGTTTAGCAATATTTTTTTGAATTAAGACGGGAAAAATACACAATTACACATCTAGTCCATGGAGTTTAGCATATAGTTTGAAATGGTCACTGCTTTTGAAAGTAGGTGAAGATATCTTACAACTTTTATCTGTGTTTGGTTTCCTCCTTCGGTAAATGTATGTTTAACCTTCTGCTAACATCGTACTGTCTTCGTGGGTCGTAGTTACTTGAAAACACTAATGTCTAACAAAGTTCTGATTTGGATCGCAAGATTTGAAACACGGATCACTCGCAATTTGGAGTGGTGATTTTGACGATCCAAACATAATATGCAACAACTAATAAGTAAAACGATGTTGTCTTTAAAGTTTAATCTTAATTGTTTGTTTTCTGACCTAAAGATTTAGCATCTTAGTTCGTTGATTGTTTTTTCTTCTCATAATTAGCTCCAAATACGAAGTTATATTTCTTGTGATTAATAAAATATGTTAATATGTTATTATGATACTAGAAATAAGTTATGTTGGTGAAATTCTATATTACCACCTAAGATATTATAGAAGCCTACCCTCATCGTACCACGTTCTGGGACAAGTAGACACGATCCAATTCCTGTTTTGCGTACCGCAACAATCCACGTTACCCCACATTTGAAACCCTTGACTTTGTAGAAGTCTATTTGGTTATTCATCGGAATGTCCTCTTGCTGTGAAACGGTGTAGCTTGTTGATCACTTTGGAGAGAACAAGATAATGATGTTTTTCCTGCTTGATTCATGTATATCGTGATGTCCTCTCCTTTTCTGCTTTGATTCGTTTTTGGGTTTCTCTTTAATCTCGACAACTTGAATTAATGGTAAAAAACAAAAAATTTAGCAATATGAATTATCCTGTAAATCAGTACACTTTATGATCATTAATTGGAAAATCATAGGCTTTTACTGGTTTAGGGTTTCAGGCGGGGAAATGTATTTTATGATCATTAACTTTCTCAAATTAGCATTCGATTAAAACTTTAGAATTCACGTAGGCAGCAAGATGCTGAAAAAATTGGAGGTTAATGGGAGGATAAATTGAAACATGTATGGAAACGGGAGGGTATTTTACTTGTTTTTAAGTAAATAAAGCACAGTATAGAATTATATTTGTCAAACTCTAGGGATTAAGTCTATTTTTTCCTAGAGCGAAAGAATCTTCAAACTCTCCATGGAATTGAAAAGGGGAGGTTTGAATGATATTTGAAGATTGGCTAGGTAAAGCTCCTCCATGCAATAAGCGGAGGACTATAGAGGCCATCTCCATGGGTTTGATGGGAGAAAACCAATCCTATATAAAATAGAGTGAAATATATATTGTTGTTCAGTCACGGAGAGTGATCACTGTTTCGATTGAGGTGATCTATGGAGCTTTTTTCTCAGTGTTGGCATTTGAAGTTTATTCTATTGATACATGAGACAAGACGTACTTTCCCTTTTCAATTCGTTCACTTGTTCCGAGTGTCATCTTCTTTTTCTGTACTTCAGAAATCATATTGCCTTTTCTTTCATCAGTATATGCTCGCCTATAATTGTGGTTCATCTGTTCTTTTTGAGTAAAATAAATTCTGACGGGGAAAGCATCTTCTAATTCCAGGTGGATCCTGCCAATGTGAGACTGATCCAAGGAGTTGTAGATGCTTTGCTGGAAGCTGAAAGAGTAGCTGAAGCTACAAAACAAGCCATCAAACGCAAAATTGCTCAAGCCGGTTCTGTTGACTTCCAAACACGCAATTTACCAGCGAAACTCCGTATAGAACCTGATGACCCTGAGGATGTTGTAAGTTGTAGTTACCGAGCAAATTTATCATGTTGAACATTTATCTTTCTATATAAAACTTGAATGGCTTGCAATTCGCTTATTCACAAATTCCTAAAACAGCAACATACTTGTGACAGATTAGAGGTCCTTTTGGTCTTCTGTAATTTTCTCCCTCTAAGTCAACACCATATTATCTACAGAAAGCTGCCAAACGCAAGAAGATACATGCTTTTAAGTCGAAGATGCGTGTTGAGCAACTTGAAGTGACACAAAACAAACGGCAGAATGCTTGGCAGCAGTTTCAGACGTCTAAAGGAAAGACTAAGAAGGTATTTTATGAATTATGTATGCGTTTAAGTGTGCATTAGTTGTTTTATGCAGTATACACATGGTTGCTATTATAACTTTTATTTTACTAGTATATGCAAACTATCCTTTACTATCTATCAAAAGTAGGGGTCCATTCGACTTGCCAAAAAAGATAAAGAGAGGTGACCATTTCATCTGGAAATCGGAAATCATCTTCTTATTCAGTGTACTTTCCCTTTGCATCTTTTAGCATTGTCACTAACCTGAGCAATTGGTTGTATCGTTAGATTGGCTTCTTCTCGGGGCGCAAGCGGGAGAGTATATTCAAGTCTCCTGATGACCCACAGGGTAAGGTTGGTGTTACCGGCAGTGGGAAGGGTCTCACTGAGTTCCAGAAGAGGGAAAAGCACTTGCATCTCAAGGGTGCAACAGTCGAAATGGACGATCAAGCTTGAGATCCTAGTTTTTCTTTTTATGATTTGTGTAGTCATTTTCTTTTATTTTGGCTTGAACATAGTAACTAGGAAGAATTGATTGCATAAACGCACTGATGGCCCGACGCTGAGATCTGTTTGGATTGTTGCATTCACAGTTGCAGACTTTCAAAAATCATGCTTCTTCCCATGTTTTCGAAGCTATAAATGTAACTTAATCTTCTTGTCGTCAATCTTCTTAATCATTCTCTCATGTATGCAAGAGAGTAACTAAAAGAAAAGAGAGTAACTAAAAGAAGATGAGTTTATTAGGGTTGTAACACTTGAAAATTTGACAACAGCCAATGCAGTGTGCATTGGCAACAGCCAATACGTATCAAACTAAAAATAAAGTCACAAGCTCATAGCTCTTGGATTAACTTCTGATTCTCCCACCAACTTACTGTCTGCCGCTGCAGATTTTCCCTGGAGATTAACAGAAATATTCAATCTAGTAAGTACAATTATGTGCAAGTAAATAAACTAAAAACAATCAGTTTGAAAATCCAAAACTATCTATGAATAGAAAATGGTGGTGATAAGTTTTTTTCATTCTCAAGGGTCTATGAATATCTCTCATCTACAAATAAAGAAATACGATTTGGAGAATCAAGATTCTCTGCTGTTGGAACCAAACAGCATAGGTAGATCGGATTGTATGAGCCATCAAATATGAATTGAATGACACACTGAACTGCGGATTTGATCATCTGAATTGTCCAGAAGGGAATGGATGGCCAGATGATTCAGCTTTACTTTAAACATTATTGCAGCACGTTATGTCAAAGTCGTCAAAAAGCCCAATTTAACCTCATGACATGCCAGGTAAATATTAAATTGCAACTCAACAATGCTAAATAACATTCTAAATAGTAGTCATAGGGATTAAAAAATTGAAAAGTAATGTTAGGAGCGAGCATCATTTACCATGGAATCTTTGGCTTCTGTTTCGTGAAGAGTTTGCTCCAACGCACCACCACTACTGCAAAGAATTTTGGCTCCACATCCAGGAGCGTCTATTGATCCCACAGCCTCTTCATCAACTAAAACTTCACCTACATAATTTTCTGTTTTGGTATCTGGAACCTGGGTAAACGAGGATAAATGAATACAATTTTACACATAATCATGAAATTTGGAACCGGCAGAGCTAGCAAGGGTAAAAAGGATCACTTTTTTGTAACTACCCAGGTCTATTTCAAAATTGAATAGAGATACCAAACCGTTAGGGGAAAATGTCAGAAATATAGAACGGATCACCTTGTCAAATGGGACTTAGTTTTGGCATTCTATAATTAATTATGACTTGCATCCTATGCTTGGGACTCAGAATGTTCTAGCAAGAGGCTCCTTCGAAATCCTTGGATAATCATCTCTCAAGGTCAACCGTCGTTCTTTTAATGTACTAAATAGGTGGTTGGTGATGGTTCCTTGATCTGGATTCTAAAAAATCGGATATCTAGTTTATTGAGTCCTGCACTATTCATATCTTTCTTCATTATGATTGAGTGGAGATAGATGAGTTTTTACACTCCTTTCTCCACACTCCTGCAAATTTTGTTACTGTTTTTTGCTGTCCCACCCTTTCTGACACGCATTTTTTGTCTTTCTGACATGCTTTTTTCAATCATAAAAAAACTCAAATTTAGTTGGAATACAGTCAGCTGTGCAAGTTTTTGCATGACTTATATCTCCTGTAGCATGTCTACTTTTTCGGACTGAATGGTTCGGATTCTAAATCAAAATCAGAATGAATCAGAGAGGAATCAAATTGAAAGATGAGATTGATGTGTTTAGAAACTGAAAATTGGATTTTTTAAGCTATAGTTATTTTTCTGAATCTGAATTTATTGATTCCTGGTATAAAATGAAAGATATGACAGGATATTATGGCAGGATAATTATTCAATATACGTTATATTGCAACCTGCAGGTGCAAACACCAATTCTAACTTCTTGCTATAATTTATCACAAACTCATAGAACTCGAACCATCATAGAGCGATTTCCCCCCGACAAATATGGGAAAAGAACTTTGGAACAAACTATGATAACTAAGAAACGGGCAGTTCCGTGCAAAATACGCAGAATGAGACAAAACAGGGAGCCCATTATGAACTTTTTCCACACTGAAAATAGTTAAATGGCTCAAAACTTTTCTATGAATTAAGGTGTTTGCAATTCCCAGGCTAAATATGTTTAACTTGTATTCTTATTATGACCGACATAACATGATAGTCAACTCGCATTCACCTTATAGTGCCACCGAAATATATTATAATGAGTACCACATACCTCAAACATTGCTTCTATAAGAACATTTTCTAAGATGGCTCTTAAGCCTCTGGCACCGGTGTTCTTTATGATTGATTTCTTAGCGATCATCCTCAAAGCATTCTCAGTGAAATGCAATTTGACCTACAAATTATACAGGGATAAGAAATTACCGGAGATCCTAGGCATTTGTTCATATTATTTAAATCTTCTAACAGAAATTTGGAAGATATAGTCTTCCCCTTAACAAATGGAGTGGATGAAAGGTGTACATTATTCATGCTGAACATCTTCTTGTACTGTTTACCAAGGGAATTTTTCGGTTCTGTGAGTACCTATATAACAGAAACAAATATTTAGCAACTTATATTCCCGATCACTTGAAAGGAGAAAAGTAACCTTCCAGGTATGAAATCTGTTTCTTTGGTGCCCTGCAATAGAAGGATCAAATATCAACACCTTCAATAGATGCAGAAAATACTGACACCAATTCCTCCCGCCTAACTTGTGCAATCAATGCAGGAAAGCAGGGAAAGATCTTATCACTTGTTTCTCCATTGCTCTTTTCTTGCCAAGAACAATTTGAGATGTTTTAAGCTTTCTTGGACCTAGCCCTCTCATTTTTTTTATAGGACTACCTACCCCTCATTGGAAGTATTGCTAAATGAACTATCTATTGGTAGAAAGTTTGGAGGTGAATCCTTTGGGGATAGGAGGGTGTTAGCTCTTGTTCAGTTATGGGAAAGAAATAGAAGGTCCTCTTGAATTCAAGAGAAGTCCATCTATTATATTTTCTAGCTTCTCTACGGACTTCTTTCTTTATTGGGATATAATAGAACTTTGAGTTTGAAGATAGACATATGTAAAACTGACTTTAGTTTAGGATTGGAGATGGAAGAAAGCTTCCATGTACTTTAATAGCTGTTAAAGTTCTATCAGCAACGTTAATATTTTGGTTTATTACAATTGGAGTGTAGTCAGTGTCTGAGTTGTTTGTCATGTGGTCTATAGCTCCTAAGTCGTTGAACCAAGAGTCATCACTATCCTTGAGGCATTAAGAGCATATAATTGCCAGCTTGAGCCAAGGACTGACCTGGTCAGTCAACAGGAATTTCTTGAGTTGATTTTCTCACTGTTTAGGCCTCCAATCTCTTGAATTATAAGGCTGAATTTTCATGGGGTTCGTCCCCTGAATTTTCATGGGGCTTCTCAACCAATCTCTTATGGTGGCATATAATTCTTCAAGCAAAGGAAAAGATTCCTTTCCAAGTATTTGGAGTTCAACCTAGTCAAGTTTATTCAAGTTCTATCTTAAGTCTTGACAAAAACTCTAATATTTTCCTCTGAAGTAACTTATGTAAAATGGCAGTATCATCTCTGTCTAGTTTCGGAATTCTGACAATGCTACAATTCCAGCCAATTAGCCAAAGACTTTTTATTGTAGTATTCAGTTACAAAGAGGTTACCTTGCCAGGTATCATGGATTTTGCAATTGATCCAGCAGATCTGTGCTACCATACCAACCTCGGGAAATGTTTGGGAGTCGCAGCCAATTTGCATTTCCCTTTCTCGGCGTTCTGAACCTCAGCTGCCAGCCTTCAGTAGCTGGGTTCAGCTGCCCGCCTTATTAGCCGTTTCCACCTACACTACCCCACCGTCAATTTGCATTTGCATTTCCCCCTACACTACCCCACCGTCAGCCGTCAGAAGTTCCCTTCCTCCCTCTCTCGTTGATCTGAACCCTAACTGATACTCTTCAGAAAGTCAACTGCCAGTCATCCTTCTCCATCTTCTTCGCAGTGCTATTACTACGAAGACTCTGTTTGTGGGTTTCTTCTTCCTGTCAGACTGTCAGTTCAGATTATCTTGCCTAATTGTTGACAAGCCAACTATGTTAAGGAACTTTACTAAAAGGGATTACCAGCACATATTGCACCTGAAAAACAAGGTATTTATCATTGATGTTTATGACAGATCCTTCAGCTCTTCTATCCCGAGGCAAGGAATTTATCCCTCCAAGATTCCATCCAACAAAAGGGAACTTACTAAATAAGGGATTATTTTTTCTTGAGTTCATCTCATTTCTTAGCATTGACTGCCCACATTATCCCTAAACCCAATGCTGGTTTTTCAATATTGACTTGCACCCTTGTCGTGATAGAATGAGAATGGATAATCTCTGGGTTCTGATGAAACGTAAGTATATTACTTCTCAATTGCCAAACCCGATGCCTACACTGCGTTTGCACGTAAAAGAGTAGTTGAACAAACATTGAATATAACATTACCTAAGCGTTCACAAATATTAAACCAACATTGAATGGCTGCTGAAAGCCGTATTATGTTTCTTGCAAAACTTTTACCAAAAGGAAGCTCAAGTAGTCCTTAAGAGGAACTGGACCAAGAGAGCTCCAAACATCTCAAAAGTATCGTTCCTAAGATAATTGGTAAATGAACAATATAGAAATAATTAATGACATCTTCTTCCCCTGCTTTCATTCACATAGTGCACTGGGTGACAGAAAGTGATGAGGGAGTCTCTCGTACAGCACCTTACAGGTATTGATAAAGAAATATACTTTCTTCCTCAATTCAGTTACTGATGTTCAAGTCCAGATTTGAAGATCTGGTTACAAGAATAGAAAAAGGTGAAAAACATGAATCCTCTATAGACTAATGTAGCTAATCCTAGGTCATTAAATATGGAAACAGAATAGGAAAAGAACAAAGGAATAAATACAAAAATATCTTCCTTAACGGGAAGATCTTCCTTTTAGGAACCAAGTTGTCAATGCTATTATAGAACCGTATATGAGATTTTCATCTCATACAGCTCCTGTCTTCAACAGTTTATCCCTTCTTTGTGCAAGGCACACCAAACGGAAATTAGCACTTTTTTTGGGGTCTTTTGCTTTCCAACTCAATTTCAATGAAGCTACCCTCAGAAATTAAGAGCCGACTACTAGAGCATCAGAGAAGGGTTTATAGGAAAAGAAACTTGACGAGTTGAGGACCAGATGCATTTATTAGGGAGAAAAGTTTTTACGATCAAATCGTCAGGAGAAGAGAAGAACACTCTGATATTTCTCTATCAATAAGATTCCCAAATATGAGATATTCCAAGCGAGGGAGAACAGAAGAGGAAATAACATAACGAATGGGGAAGTATGTTCTAGCAAAAAGACAACTAGTTAGGAGGGAGGGCTGGCGTCAACTAAGGAACTGGACACGGACAAGGATTTAGGGCTTTCAAGGGTTCCAAACTGTTCTATAATATAAGGATAGGTAAGCTTGTTGACTCAATAACTCATTATCCTAAGGCCTTCGCAAACAAAGAGTTTGGTTGAAATGTTTATAAATATCGCACGCTTGTTATCTTTATTCTATTTAAATACAACTGGAGAGTGGGTCTTATTAATTAAAAAAGAAATGGGAAAAGTGGGATGTATCATCAAATATCTGTTAGATGACTTTATTTCTGTAGGAAAACACCTGTGTGATGACTTTATTTCTGTAGGAGTGATGACTTGATTTTAAAAAAGAATTGATAGCTCCCTGATCCGATTATTGTATCAACCATGATGAAAATTTTTAATCTGAGCACGACACTGGAAGGACAGTAAGTTAACTATTTGCCTCATTGCCGTAGAGGAATTATAACAAAAGAAATAATCAGCTAGAAAACGTCTGAAAAGCCTATACAAACCTGAACAAGTTGGTCCTCAGTTAAAGATGACAAACTCACAAGAACAGGAAACCGTCCAACAAATTCTGGAATGAGGCCATAAGCAACAAGATCGCCACTATCTACCTGCAAGTCAATAGTAGAATTTTGAGTCATAAAGATTTGAGAGCCCAAATTCTAACTGGAAGAAGGAAAAACGAAGTTGGGGAGTACGTCAAGTCCTAAAACGAATATGAATTTGGCCATAAACGAAACTAGTTTGTGTAACTGTAATAAAAGATCTGGCCCCTTCTAACTGTAGTGGGTTTTGATTCTCACAGATTCCAGTAGAGATGATGTCACTACAGCATCTGTCAATCCACTACTTCTTATGTTTGTCCGGACTGGTGCTCCAAAGCCAATGGAAGAATCTTGCTGCCTGGAATATGAATGTACTTCTAAACCTTCTTTTTCCAATCATAGACGAAACAAACACCATAAAACACTTACTATTAACAATTAACCCAAATAACTTAATCACCTGTCAGAAATGATCTTGTCCAAGCCAATAAATGCCCCACCACAAATGAAAAGAATATTTTTCGTATCCATCTATCAAGCATTGAAACAAACTTAAGACAATAAGACAATCAAAGAAAAGAAACAAAGATTGACAATTCCCCTTTATTGTTTTAATTTTTTTCTTAGTATCTTGAGAGAGTGGTTAGGTAGTTTATTCACAACGTTGAACTTTAAAACTGACTGGGTGAATGACCTGCATAATCTCTCCTTTGATTCGGATCGATAGGTTGTAATTATCCCTTCTTGGGGTTCTTTCTACGTAATATATTTACTTACCAAAAAAGAAAGACACAGATTACACCTACAATAAACAATGAAATATGTTTTCTTATACTAAATTGGAAATTGTATTCAAGAAAGAAAGAAAACAAGAGAGTGGAGGTTAAGGAATTCGTCCAAACTCCAAAAACAGAACATAATCAATAGAAAAGGCCGACCAATCTTGAAGGGTGAGAATAAAGGACTGCCAAAAAAATTCTTAGAAAAAATGGCATATATTTAGTTGCTTCATTTTCAGATTCCATTTATCCTAGTAAATTTTGAAAAGTTGAGATGCAAAAACACCATCAGTGTTTCATACTTTTACTGCTTCCACCACCTCTAAGATTTTTGGCTAGTCCAGTACTTATAATTTGAAAATGACTCAATTGACCCCATTACATATTTATTCTAACTCTCACACCACTAAATTGTTTCCCCATTTATTTTATTATTAATTTCCAACGAGTTTCCTACATACTAGTGATGCTGCATGCCATGTAGATTGAAACCAGTTAAACTGACTTCACATTTTCATTATACTATCTCCCTGTAGGGCCTGTATAGCTTTCAAATGCATGAACTTGTCAGGTACTAAGGCTTCCGACATACCAAAGCCAGCAACTTATGGCTTGCAGTCCTCCACAAAGCACCTGAATGATGCCTAATACATCAAATAATCAAAGTTTCTACTGCCTTACAGTGCCTTCCGAACAACATTAGGGATAATAACTCAAACAAGCAAGTCTCATAAGTTGTAACAATTTCTAGGTTTAAAATGTACCTGGATGTGATCACCACGCAGATGCTTCCTAGATCCTTTATCAGAAACACTAACTAGCTGTAAAAAGGCACATAGTATAATCCAATTAAGTAAAGCCTACTTCCATGCAGTAATCATTTTAAGAAAAGATTTTTCTCATGTAAGGTCATCACCAGAATATGAAGGCAATATATAGATATTGATCAAAGTATTTTCCTTTTATCTGTCACAAATTCTAGATCAATACTGTTTACCGTGTTTAAGAAACACATAATGCAAAACATAATCCTGTGATAATTAAAAAAATTGAGAGCTCCCTGACCTTGACGTTGATAGAGTTAAAAAATGTACAAAATAGGATAAACCACGGAGAGGGATAATTAAGACCAATGTTTTCAACCAACAACGAAAGGGAAATATAATCATTAACATCCATATCTTGAAAGTTTCTCTCAGAGGAAAGATTCCAAAATAATGTGTTAACAGAAAGAACTATTGGACAAACATTATGATCAAGAGACACATTATGCAATCTAGGAAAAAGTTTAGCAAAAAAGTATTACCCATCCAAATGTCTCCCTGAACCATATTCTAGATCCATCTCCTAATATGAAAGAAACGGAACTAAAATCATCCAAACAATGTTTCTCCAATATTTTCCCTTCAACTTATTAAGGAGTAAGCTGTAGGTAGTAGTTGGAAATTTTTTTCCTTTTCTCCTGGGTATCAACCACGTAATTACCCAATCACATAGGCATCTCCCCCTCTTTTTTATTTTACTTTGTTAGAATCCAGTTTGTATATTCAAAGGGGCTTTACTTATGGGGATAGCTTGCTAAGACGCTTGTCCTCCAAGACAACTAGTACATCTTTATTATTTTTCAACTTATGACACCTTGTCCAATAAAACCCATAAAATAATTAAATTTATAATTGAAGCTCCGCAGGGAGGATGATTCTGAAAACTGTACGACATAAGGCATCTTCTTATATAAGAAAAAACCAAAGAAAATTTGACAAGATTAATATCATGGATTCACCCACAGTTCCTTCAAGCATTTTCAGCAGCGCCTGTTGAACTCCCTCTCCAGAAACATCTCTACCAAGGTTTAAGCTCTCCACCTGAACAAAAGATTAACATCAGTTATTGGTAATCCAAAGCACACATGGCTAGTGTACCACTCATAGGTTTATAGCCAAACCTTCTTAGTTATCTTATCAACTTCGTCAATATAGACAATCCCACGCTGAGCTGCTTCTACATTGAACTCAGCTTCCTATACACATGACAATAAAGATAAATTAAAGGATCCTCAATAGATTGAAGATAAACAGGGGATCTGAGCCATGACAAATTATTAATCGAGTGACAAAATTAACTAGGTATCTATTAAGCATTAGGTATAGTACTACATGCTCTCATTACTTGTAAAATAATTTTAAATGAGCCGAGTTAAACTCTTCTTCAATGTGTTCAAGGGGGTCCAGAACTCCACAATCACACCACCCACAATGAAAATATGTAATTAAGGAAAAACAAACAGAATGGTCTTTTGAGAAGCCTCATTACAACTTCTCTCATCCTATTTTAATCGGCAGAACAGTGATGTCTAAGAATTGTATGGAAACAGAATTTTCTCCTTTTTGTTTTTTTCATTGTACTCTGATATTGAACCTCAATTACAAACTGTTGCAAAGCAATCAGATTATCCTTAGAATCCGGATATTCCCCACTCGTGGTAGACTCACGGCTCAATCGTTAAGGATAATAATTGATTTTATGAGATGTATTATACCTTAATTATAACGTTTCTTTTATTTTCTGTACCTAGAGTGCATAAGCTTCATCTTGTAATTAGAATGAAATATGTAAGACTTGCTTTATTCAGAGTCAATATGGTATTGAAACTTAGGTTTTCCTTCTAACTTTTCTACGACCTGCATTGTCAGTATTCAGATCTGTTTTTCTATGTCTAAATTTCCGGTTTTTTACCCTACATTCTTCTGTTCTACATTCTCTTCTTCGGCTTGGTTCTTCAAAATTTCCATATTCCAGCAACCCTAAAGAACCTTTTCTCACTTAATCCAATAAGTCTCAAGTCCCCTCTCAATCTAATATGGTAGAGAAGAACTCCAATCAATCGAAAATTTCTTTTGGTGATAATCCTACTCTATAGATTACGTCTGAAAAGCTTACCAAACATAACTATATATTACAAATGTTTACTTTTGTACAACCTAGGAGCAAAATATAAAAGGAAAGAAATAACTACCAGTTACAATAAGAACACCCCACATAATTAGCTGCCTAGAATAAAGCCTGACAGTACTCCAAATTTATAAGATTCCAACTCTAGAGATTAAGCTGTCACTATACATGGAAAGCCACCCAACAAGTCATGTGCTATTCCTGATTGTTTTCCAACAAAATTACTCGAAATACATGAAATTGTTCTCCAAACATCCTAATTTTGAAGCATAGATAGATTCAAAGAAAATAATCGCATCATAATACCATAAGAAGCCTGTACAACACCGACTCGACATCTTCTCCAACATATCCTGCCTAAGACAACACAAAGACGGCACTAGTGAGTGAAGAGAGAGAGATAGAAGGAATTATAATAAAAGCAACAGAAAAAGTTTCTTTATTGCAAGAAGTTTTAAATGAAGATACATTGAAGACAATAGAGATGATCAAAATCCATTCTTACAGGTTTTAAGAAGCAATAATCAAATTTATTTCAATTGATAATCAGATTATGTATAGAAACATATACACGGAATGAACTACTCTAGGAAAGGAAATAGATTTATACAGGCCTAATTATCCAGCCAAATCTAGGAAATCAAATAAAATAAAAGAAATTTACACTTTTTAAAAGAAATAAAATTTATAATGAAGAAGTTACAGGAAATGGAGGATAAGGAATTCACCAAAAGTAACAAATACAGAAAAAGAAATACAAAAATCTAAGACCATACGCAAGGCCAGGAATAGTAAATGGAAGTTTTTTTAATCAGTGGAATAGTAAATGGAATTTAAAGAACAGGACTTCAACAAACCAGATTTTGAAGCCAATAGAGAAGCTAAACAGAGAAATCTTTGCCATAACGTCTCAACTTATTCCTCTTTATCTTAAAATATGTATTAATTTTGTTCCAACCAAACCTACCAAAGGCTAGCCACCAAACGCAAGACCAAAACATTATTTTCTTTTTAATAAACTTTCCCTGTTCTTTTCTTTTTAGTAGACATTATCTCCAAGAGTTAACGAATCCACTTTCTCAGGTAGCACCCCGACAACATCAAACAACTCCAACAATCTAAACCCATTGATTACTGGATAATGCATAAACAAATAGCCAAGATCCTCTTCTTCCCTCCAACAAAGGACACACCAAATAAAGGAAATACATATTGGCAGACTATTTATCCTTATTTGCAATCTACATATTCCTAGAATCATGGATCCTTTTCATTACTCCCCTCAAGCTGGTACGGAGGAATTCCTCATGTCCAGCTTGCTCAGAAAAGGTTTGGCCATGAATCCTTTTGAAAAGATATCAACTAGTTGTTTCTCCATTGAGATATAGGTAGTGCAAATGAGTCAACTTCCCAACTTTTCTATAATAAAGCATTGATCCACTTCGACATACTTGGTGCGATCATGTTGAATTGGATTGAGAGCCATGTTATTTTTTTTTGTTATCACAATATTCTCATCTGCCATGGCCCAACCGTTTTAATTTCTAAGTGGATTTCTCATCCACTAGAACTTCTTTGTACTTGTCTTCTTAATTAATACAATTTTTCTTTCTTATCATAAAAACAGGTAGAGTCTGATGTGTCACAACACAAAATTTTCTCAGGATGATTTTTAAGCAAAGTAATACAAAACCCCATGTGTCATGCCCCTAAATTCTGTCTCTACAATGGGCACACTACAACTGAGTGTTTCTTTCTCTCCAAGTCACAAGGCTTCCCCCAAAAGAAGTGATATACCTTGATGCAGAGATCTTCAACCAATGATTGATCTTCCCCCATCAGAATTTATGTTTATCTCTAAATTCAACTTTTATCCTTTCCGAAATATGATGCCTCTGCCACTAGAGGTCTTAAGATAGCGAATGATAAACAATTTCATCCAATTGTATGTATCCATTTGTATACATCAGAAACCCAAAAAAAGCATTGCTCAAGAGGCTCCATAACTATATGGTTAAAAGATCTCTATTTCTGATCAACAAGTTGCAAATACTCATTTTTCTACAGTTAGACACTTCTTTCCAACTCACTAGGTGAAAATAACTCTTATTTTCCTCTAATCATCCCAAAGGTCATTTGCTAGGGAATAAATTTTGATAATAAATATATGACGAATCAGAGTATCACTTGCTATGCATATCATAGGGAACAAATCAAACCCTTAACAAAATCGTGCTCATAGAAGCTGCAAACCTACATTGTCTTACATCCCCCCCCTCCCCCCCCAACGGCCATAACCGAACAATATCAAAACTAGCTTTCACGCCTTGGCTTGTTTTTTTTTTTAGGAAGGATATTTATATTATTAAAAGAAGAAAGAGATACAGAAACGCTTTTGGGAGGATAAGAAATCCACCCTTTGCTTGTTAACGAAATAAGATAAGGTTAACTTCAATTACATGATGTAGAACACTACAACACTTGCCTGAGTTAAAGTTGTTGCATCAGCAATGGCAAATGGTACATTAACAACACGAGCAAGTGTTTTTGCAAGTAATGTCTTCCCTAGTGCATAAGCATAAATCAGCAATAAACCTCCACAAAGTTCACGCAGGAAACTCAGGCAATCGCATAGACAAACACTTATTGTACCTGAACCGGTGGGACCCATCAATAACACATTACTCTTCTCAAGTTCTACAAGATTAAGATCATCATCATCATTCTCGGGTTCATTATCCTGTGATCCAACACTACACCTAATATTAAAATGCAGGAATAAGTCAATAGATCAGTAAGAGGCAGATGGTCACTGAGGTTAAACAATTGAAATCCATCTGACTACCTCGACTTAAAAAAGCAATGCTTTATTGGGTTAAATGGGAAAAATTCCTCTTGCCATTGATTCTCTTTGGGTAAATGGTTACAAAGATTTCCTTTAGAAAGCGATCCTCTTAAGGTTTCTGTTATTATAAGTATTTCTGCATTCCAATGGTTTGGATTCTAAAAGTGACGAATAGTTCTTTTAGAAAATCTTGCAAGATTATTTCAGCTGGCACTGATTCTTTCTTAGTGGCATTTCTATTAGTTACCACAGCTGGCATTGATTCTTTTCTTAATTGCATTTCTATTAGTTTGGGAAAGGTCATAGAATAAGTTTCAGGGAAGATGTTTGGGTGGCAGAATTTCTTTATCCACTCTTTTTCCTAGATTTTATTCATTGACTTTTGAATCATAATGAAAAAATTGGGAAGTTTTTGGGAATTAAAACCCTATTACACTTGATTGTTAGTTTTAAAGCGTTCCAATCTGTAAGAAAATTAATTTCCCTTTCAAAAATCATTTAATACAAAATTCTTCGAAGTTTTTTGGATATGTGAATTTATACTAAAAAATTTAGAGCCTATCAGTTACATACTTGGCAGAACCAAAACTAAATCTAACTAAAATATTAGTTGACTTTTAATACATGTGAAACTCATTGAAAGATGGTTTGATAGCCTGAGTAAGGAAACATGCGCGAATGGTTTGTGTAAAGATGCTAAATTAGCTCAAAATTTTTTTGCAGGAGGTGTCATAGAAAAACAGTCAAAATGGGGAATAATAACAGTTTGGATTAAAATGTTACTAAAGATTTGTAACAGATTGAACTAGAGAACTTCGATGAAGTATGTACTAACGTTTTCTCTTGTGAGGCGTGATATATCCTTTTGTAGTGATTGTACACTGCCACAGAAAGTACCTGAAGTGCAAACAGGTGTCAATCAAAACCACATGTCCACAATATTATAAAAAATCATCACAACTAACAACACTAAGCATATAACAATTACTTTCCCACCTAATATTATAAATCATTGAGGTTGAACTTTGAAGTGAGTTGACTTTTAAATTACCCTATGTTTATCTCCAATTTATCCAAAATAAACTAAATCACAACATTCACGTGCAGGAATTTCTGTTGTAATTTCTGGGAACGTAGAGATATGGTACAATGAGAAAAGCTGGCTAACAAAGGTGCAGAAAAAAAGGTAAATAGTTACCTTCCACCATATGGTATGCGTTTAAAGAACACGAAAATTCAGACTTAGATAGGGTCGGTAACGGATAATCTGGGAGAACAATTTCAATTTTCAGAAAAGGATCACGCAGACTTACAGTTACATTTTTTTACTCGGATGATCAGTAAAAGAGATTTTTTTAAATAAAGTAATAGTTCAAGGTACAGTTTGAGAGAACAAGAAGTCCTCAACTAAAATTACATCCAGACACCTTTCTAAATCCTCATAGAAGAAAAATGGGATCTACACAAAAACTTCTGCTTATGAGACCAAAAGGGGAGCAGATAAACTTTTTCAACTTACATGTTCACGAACTACAATTAGTGAGGTAAACTTCGATTGCAAGGAGAAAAGGAGCAAGGCCATATGAGTCGTAGACAAATACAGACCTTTTTCGCTCTTTCTTGGCCAACAACAAACTCGTCGAGTAACTTACGAATTTCCTTCGGGGTCGGCAACTCCCTCCCCAAATTTGCATCTACCGGACCGCTAGTTTCCACTGCAGGACAACTACTACCCTCAACACCACTCCGGCGTGGAGGTACGGTAAAGTTGTCAGTGGGCTTAGCGCAAAATTCCCCTTTTCTACTGTGATCAGAGACTTTATCCATCTCGTAATTTGAGCCCAAGCTCGTGTCCTTGGCACCTTTGACTCTTCCAATCTCAATGAAAGTACCATGGAGAGGGACCAACTTGAAGGGCCTGAAATAGAAGGCAGTATTGCAATTGGGGCAAAGATTGAGGGCCTGGTAGATGCCAGTCTCTCTTGAAGTAATGGATAAGGGGCGGTTAGAGAAGAGGACGGGCATTGGGTGGGAACATCTGGGACAGTTAACTTCAGCCTTAATGTGATCATAGCCGGAGGTTCCATCCCAATTGTAGCGAATTTGAGTAAACCATAGAGAAGTTCTGGAGGAGTAAGGTGAGAGAAAAGAAGGGTCGAAGCATAGGTAGGATTTTGGAGAACGAATTGGGGGTTTTGACGGAAATGAGTGGTGATGGTGGTGGTGGTGAAAGAGAGAAAAGGTGTCGATGTTTTTGAGAGTGGTGACGAGCTTGACGGTGGTCCTCTTGTTGGTTCTGAGAATCAAAAACATGATCGTGGTTCTGTTGTATGAATTCAGGTATACAACTCTACCCCAACGACGATGGAAGGGTCTTTTCCTTTTTTGTTTTTGTTTTGTTTTTTTGGAAAATGAACACTTTTGGTGGCTGACTTGAAAAATAACGTCGACACTTTTGGAAACTAGCTCTTTTTTTTATGAATCAGAATTAAATTAGGGTATGCAAAACCCGACCAGAGTATATAATCTGAACCAGACCAGGTCCAACTCGATCAGTTTGATCAATTTTTAGTTATAAATGGATGGTTTGATCTAAGATTAGGAAAAAATTGAACATTCAAATCGGTCCAGAATTCAGTCCATTTTAGATCGAACCAACTGAAACGCCCATAAGTCGATTGAGGTGTCTCCTTCTCCAAGTCCAACACCCTTCGGCGTGCGGCGTCGTGAGCAGCGCCGGTGCCTCAAACGTGAGCTTGTGATTACTGGTTTTTGGCTGTGGGCTGTGGTTATCAGCGTGAAGAATTTGCCCCTGAGTTTATCTTTACTGCAGATTTAGGTAAGTTATTTTTTTTTCGGTTGAGAGGCTTATATGTAATAGTATTTCCCAATCTATTTTGACTAAGTCTGAGCCATATACAACGAGGTATTCTTTGGTCATTTTCTATTTCTGGTTTGATGCTGGTTTTTATTCTTTGACGAGGTTGATTCTTTGTTTGTTTGCGCTTTACATTATGGAGAATACCTTATGCAAGTTGAATTCTTCCCTTTAATACTGGTTTTTAGTCCTTGGCGAGGTTGATTTTATCAATATCGATCGTACTCTTTTTGTTAGTTGTTACATTCACTCAAAATGTTACTGATGGGTATATTCATGATTTCAATACTTTTCTTTTGGTATGAACATGCATATACTTAGTTGCGTGCATTTGCTATCTTGTGTGAATCGATTTCTCTATTAGTTTCTGACTTAGAATCTTTAGATGAGGAGGGCTGAGCAATGGTTCTATCTTTCTCTCTCCCTGCTTCTGGACTGAATAACCCGCCCGAACCAACCATATGATTTTTGGTCTGATCGGTTCATTTTTATAGGCAAGAGTGATCAATTCAGTCCTCTATATAGGAGGAACCGTGATTTTCGGTTCCGTCTAGTTTTGAATGGACCGAATCGTCTGTGAACACCCATATTGCAAATTTTTCCAACTCACAGACTCTTTGCCATTAACCTTGAGTCGAGCAAACTTGTCTTGACTCACCTTGAGTCGATGCAAACTACTTGGTCTCTTTCCTCCAAAATGTGTTGTTTTCAAAATTACTCCACGTGAGCGTTGAACCTTGGTGAGAAAGAAGGAAATGTAAGAAGAATACCATTAGGCTAAATAGAAATTATGTTACAACCTTTTATTTACTTTTTAGTTTATCAGTTTAGGCCTTTGTGCTAAGAACACAGTTGCAATCAGGAGTGAAACTCTCTGAGATTAAAAGTTAATAAAAAGGCTCTGTGAAGAACTTTTAATTATTTTTTGATCAGAGTTTTCTAACAAATTAATCCTTCTAAAAAACTCTAGATCTCATGTGCTGAGTACATCTAGAGATAAAAAAGTGTTTTTCATATATTCTACGTGCTCATACACGTCTTAGTGTGTTTGAGGATTGACTTGGAAGATCGTGGTGTAGATCTAGAAGTCTATCGTTTGTGGGATAGCAAGATTTTTGTATTGCAAGGACGTTTGATTGGACTACAAAAGATATATTTCATATCCATGTATGTTTTTTATTTAAGATATAAATATATAATGGATCCGATCTGAAAAAATGTTTTCAATTAAAAGGTTTTCATCTTTGGGATCTGCGATGATACGATCATTTATCATTTTATATTTTTTTTATTAAAACCACACATTCCGTCGCGCGTCGCCGCAGATTCCATCACATGAGTGCTCGACGGTCACTACTTTACTTGGTCTAGCCAAGTGTGTCTGCTCTAGTTAGACCCCCGTTCCCATCTGCGAGCATGGGTGGTCGACAAACATATTTCCTTGACGTCTATCCAGGCGTGCCCGCTCTGGCTAGACCCTTGATCCCGTTTGTGAGCATAAGTGCTCGACAAACATCTTTCCTTGATGCCAAGCCAGGCGTGTCTAATCTGGCTAGATCCCTAAATCTCGTATGCGAGCATGGGTGCTCGGTAAACATCTTTCCTTGATGTCTAGCCAAGCATGCCTGCACTAACTAGACCTTAGAATCTCGTCTACGAGCATAAGTACTCAAAATATATATTTCCTTTATGTTTAGCTAGGCATGTCTACTCTGGCTAAACCCTTGAATCTTATCTATGAGCATGAGTGTTCGACGTACATCTTTCCTTGATGTCTAGCTAGGAGTGCCTGCTCGAGCTAGACCCCTCAACCCCGTCTATGAGCATGAGTGCTCCGCATAAATCTTTCCTTGATGTCTAGCCAGGCATGCCTGCTCTGGCTAGACCCATGAATTCCGTCTGTGAGCATGAATGCTCGGTAGACATATTTCCTTGATGTCTAGTCAGGTGTGCCTGCTCTGGCTAGACTCTCGAATCTCGTCTACAAGATTGAGTGCTCGGTAAACATCTTTCTTTGATATCTGTCACCTGGTCGGGGCCTGCTCTGGCTAGACTCTTGAATTCTGTCTATGAGCATGAGTACTCGTCAGACATCTTTTCTTGATGTCTAGCCAGGCATGCCTGATCTGGCTAGACCATTAAATCCCCTCTGCGAGCATGAGTGCTCGGCAAACATCTTTCCTTGATGTCTAGCCAGACGTGCCTGCTTTGGCTTGACCCTTGAATCCCGTCTGCGAGCTGAGGTGCATACATCACTTTTCACCTTGATGTCTAGCTAGGTGTACTTACTCTGACTAGACCATTGATCCCATCTCTGGGCTGAGGTGCAGACATCACTTTTACCTTGATGTCTAGCCAGACGTGCCTGCTTTGGCTAGACCCTTGATGTCTAGCCAGGCGTGCCTGCTTTGGCTAGACCATTGATCCTGTTTGCTGGCTGGGGGTGCAGACATCATTTTTTGCCTTGATGTCTAGTCAGGCGTGCCTACTCTAGCTAGACCATTGATCCTATCTGGCGGGCTTAAGCACCATGCCAGTCATCACTTTTTGTTTAATCCTGACTGGCGGGCTAGAGCACCTCACCAGTAATTACTTTTTAGTCCTAACTGGCGCGCTTGAGCACTGTGCTAGTCATCACTCTTTAATCCCACTAGCAGGCTTGAGCACCACGCCAACCATCACTTTTTGTTTAATCACGACTGATGGACTATAACACATTGCCAATCATCACTTTTTAATCTTGACTGGCTAGCTTGAGTATCGCACCAGTCATCACTTTTTAATCCTGACTGGTGGGCTTGAGCACTGCGTCAGTCATCACTTTTTTTTCCTTCGTCGCACATAGTAGAAGAGTCGATCCTTGGAGACTCTTATCTGACAATTGTCGATGTGTACATGATCTTTGTCATTTGTTACGCCGAGGTGGAGGGCCGAATGCAGCCAGGCTTCTATTTCCTGAGCTTTTGGTCCTTCATTTTTTGTTGGAGCGTCTCATTGTCCGAGATTTGTCCTTGCATCAAATGTAGGATCCCTTGAGCTCCACATTCTATTAGGGGCCAGATATAGCTTCACCTTGGATCTTCCTCTCCTGTCACCTGGTCGGGAGTACCGATAGTTCGGCATTCCATGCGGAGGCTTAGGAGAAACATGCTTGTGCATTGTTTCATGAAAGACCCGATCTTGCCGTGAATCGGGGTAAGGGGTCTTGTAATCGTCCTTATCCTCCCACAGGGGCTTCATGTCATCACTCGGCTCGTGAGCCCATATACCAATTTTGGTGTGGCCCTCATCCTTCTGTTTCACCCAAGGTGGGATGTGGGGGCCGGGAGCTGCCTAGGCCAGATTCGTATTTCACCCTTGGAAGATTGCTGTGGGGCTCTGTACTTCAACTGGGAATGATCCCAAGTTCGCACAAGAGACTGTTGTGGCTTGAATAGTGACTGACATGATTTTCCTCCCTTTCCCGATTGTCTCAAAGGTTATAACCATTGTTTCTTTCCTCCTTCACCGTATAATCATTCCTGACGACAAAAGGTCCTTCCTCCACCTAGGGAAGGGGTAAGTCTTCCAAGACTTTGTCAGTGTAAGATTCTAAACTCACCCTCTCTTGTAGGAGGGAAAGGGTTTCTAGTACTTTAAATAGGAACAATTTCATCATCGTCCCCACAGACGGCACCAGCTGTTGAAGCTGAAAACTTCAACAGTTATGTTGGGTGATGCCTCTCATTTGATGGGGGCGTCCTCCTGATCTAGGGATCTGCAATGATGGTTTCATATATGTTATTCTCTCTGGCTAGAGCTTCTCACGATCTCAATATCTGCAAAACACCCAAAGAGCGATGTTCCCCTAGGGGGTGGCCTCGCCTAAGGGCCTCTATTGCCTAAGTCAGTATTTAGTCGTAATTCTTGCATAATTTCCTTACTGGAGAGAAGACGTACCTCTTCTGGTGATAAGTAGATGTATTTATACCTAAGTCTTCATGTGAGAAGAAGCATGTCGAAAAAGCCTCTTGGAGGCGTGTTGGAGAAGTTTTGCGAGACACGAAGCTTGTCTCAATTGCTGTTGACTGGACAGATGAGAGGTGACTATGACATAAAGCGATAAGCAATTAATGTCGAAGTGATTGGGCTGAGGCTATCCTCACATCCTCTTATGGAGATTGGACTTGTTGGGTGCTCGGGCCTGTGAGGAATTGCCACCTAGGATGTTGCTTTCAATGGGAAATGATGGCCTTACGCTCTGTACTATCCGAGCTCTTCTCATGAACTTTAATCTTTTATGCATGCTAGAGTCTGTGCAACCCGAGCTTCTTTAAGGCTGATAAGTCGAGGTCGGCTCTACTCCTTTCCTGACGTCGAGAGCTCTCTAATGCGGCGTGACATGTGTCGTTACATCATTGAGGAAAACACCCATAACACCCTATGTAATCTTTCGTGAATGAAATTTTTCTCACCCCTCTTGTTCTTCTATATAAAGAAAAGTCTTTAGCCCTAAGATCCATCATATCACATATATTTATAAAATCTCTAAATCTACTTGTTTTTAAAAGGTTCACCAGGCCTACTTCCACATTTTTCATTTGCACAAGCAATTTCATTAAAGTGAACAACAATGATCTAAGGAAGAGATGTATCAGAATAATATCTAACAATGTCTTCAAAATATTTCCATCTTTCACTCTCATTTCTATTTCCATACACCAATGAAAATCTTCGAACATTATCAACAAGCATTTCTACCCAATTATAGTATTAGTGATACTTTATACGGACACAAAGTTATTCCAACCTACCATTATACCCCCAAGAATCCAAATTTAACTTCCTAACTAGAGACTTAGCTTTTTTACTTTTCATCTTAGTTTCCATCAAGAAGATCAGGTGAGGTTTATGAAGGAAAATAGCTTCATTCCACACTGAAACCAATATAATAATTTATTATTTTATCCCTAAAAGATCTGATACGGCAGTATCTAAAAAATATATTAATATTATTATGAAGGAAAATAGCTTCATTCCACACTGAAACCAATATAATAATATTAATATATTTTTTAGATACTGCCGTATCAGATCTTTTAGGGATAAAATAATAAATTAAATACAAATGTGCAATTGAAGTGAAACCCACTATAATTGTACAACACTACAGTGTCACACGACACTGCAGTGTGCCGTGAGGAGTCACTGTGCCTCACGACACTGTAGTCTCACGGCACCACTGTAGTGCCACGTGGCACTATAGTAGTCCAACATGCCATGTGGTAGTTTTTGCAAATTTATTATTTATCTAGATATTAGTTAATTCAAAATTAATTTATCTGATCTCTCAATCAATTATCTTATCTGTTAGTTAACAAATTAGATAAATCAAATCAAATAATTATCTCATAATAATTTAATATGATTTAATTTCATAAATCAAGTATTCTGTCACATATCATATCGATTAACACAAAATTAATCGATATTATTATTTCATGATAATTTTCAAAAATTTCATTAACTAATTCAATTAATTAATTCTTAATTAATTAATCATACATAATTATATACTTACCACAGAAATATAATTTATTTTTACAAGTCAGTTATTTTCTCACGTCTTCAAGTATTCACATCCTATACTGTGTAGTATAGAGGTGACTTGCGGACCATTGACCCATAATCCTAAACTCCAATAAATCATATTGTTAACTAATATCTTTAATTAAATAATATTATTTATTAATTCCATTATTACTCCACTATAAATATGGAATCAATCTCTTCGTGATTATAGAATGTATTTACAGAGTATTCTCATGTAGTCCACTAATATAATTATTTCATGTAGTTATGTCCTCCAATTATTGGTTCGTAAATTAGAGCTACTCAAAATTATCGTTTTACCCCTCTAAATAGCTCTTGATCCTTAACTATTATTAATTCACTAGTGAATGACTAATTTATAATCTTATTATAAATATGAGCTCAGTAACCATCCAGTTCTAGAATTAACACTTAAGGAACCAATATACTATCCGCAAGGAAAGCTTGGATTCCAAATCTTGTAAGATCATGTTCCCAGCCATCCACATCACTGAATCTCCAAAATAAAAATCACTAGTCTGTTTTACAAACAGACCTTAACGAGTAAATCAAAAGATCCAATAGACATGCATAGGAGTTCATGACTACTCAAGTTTCAGTCTTATCTACATATTATCATCAGTTTTGGTGGGTACTAAGTCTTTATGATAAACGGTAAGTTAATAAAGATACTAATCCACATCGTTCCTATTCTATATAATCTAATTATATAAAGTACATTCACTAAGATTTCTATCCACATCAATGATCTGAATCTAGATCACACGCATTCATAATGCTTAGTGAATCGTACTAGCAACCATTTATTAAAAATTTCATACTTTAATATGTTGTAGACTATTTTATTCATTATATATGATCTTAATCCTCTCGTACTTATACAAGATCATAGTCTCATTAATGAATATGAAATTTTCAGATATTTATATATAAATTATTCAACAATAATTCAAAAGAATAATTATAAGAAAAATGTAGCTTCATTAATTACATATTAGAAATGTCTAAACACATGCTTTGAGGGAACTATGTCCAACATCATGCCCATCTGGCAAGGTTAAAGGAAATCCTTAGCCAAGGTAATCTTAACACTAGGGACAATGATATCTACCGAGCACTATAGCCCGAAAGATGAGGATAAGGCCATGTGATGAGCGCTTCAACTACATGATTTATATAGAGCAAGAATGCTTGGTTAGGTGATAAATGAAAGGTACTCTGGACAAAAATCAAAGGAATTCAACTTGCTTTCTAGATCTCCAAACTAAGAAAAAGCTCAGCTAAAAGAAAGTATGCTCGAATAAATATCAAAAGTTAAACCCCCCAATGTGAGGAAGGTTCACCCAACCAAACCTATCGAATGGGAGCACACAAGCTTCATAAAGGTCATGACAGGTCTGTAAGACCCCCGACCTACAAAGGGGGCAACCCGCTGGACGAGATCAAGTCCACCATAAAAGATCAAGGCCCTTTAAAGCCCACTGCAACTCTGGATCACAAGCTCGGGTTAGTAAAAGTTAGTAGGGATATAATGCCCGGCATAATAGTCAGAACAACCACGCTCAAGATGAAGGTCTCATCCGGACTAGGTTAAAACTCGACTGTAAAAGTAGAGACTCTATCTGTTTAAGGTATGTTCGCGACTAGAAATAAGCAAAAACATAAATGAATAAAGGAGCCATTGGTAACATAAATTTATTTTTATTAATAAATAGAGGACTACGAGTACAAGTAAAAGTATAAAAATCTCCTCAGTTAAGGGGGCAAACCCCCTCATATGCTAACTTAAAAGTAAAAGACCCTCCACGTCAGGGATGGTGGTCACAAGATCTCCACAGGTTCCTTGAACTCTCCTAGGGTCTTGAGGACTCCGGTTGCTCTACTTTCGGGGGCTCAATTTCTTCCATTTAAGGAAAGAGGAATCACCCGCCCTTAGGTTCAAGAACATCCCAAAGGACACAATTGCATGAGATGTGCTTGGCCTACTCATGGTTCATCAACCCACTCTAAGCGATGGGTGGAGTAGGTTGATGAAAGATCGAAAGGACATGCAGAATGAGAAGGGGATGGAGGCACAGAACGAAGGAGATAGGTTATGGCCGGTAAAGGTGCTTCATTATGAAGCAAGGACAAGGCTACCAGTCGGATTACATGCCCTTGTTAAGTGTAAAGTCTATACCACCAGGGGCGGGTAGCCAAAATGGATAAATGATTTGCCAAACAGGCTTGTTGATGGTAGGAAAATAACTGTGAATGGAACATCGTGGCTTCGAGGCATGACATTTAAAAGACGACAGAAAGGGAAGTGACATTCATGAAAAAAGGAAGAAAGATCTTGAAGGAGAACCTCCAAAGCGGAAGAATCCCCTAGATGGGGAAGGATTATTACTCTTCTAAAGAAATTGGGGGGAAGGACGAAGATGGACAGAGATTTCAACTCTGTTAAGTAGGCAAGGATTAGGGAAATGAGAAAGAAAACTGCCTATTTATAGGCCTTGAAGAAAGAAACCGCTCATTTAATGGGCATTAAAAGGGTGTCATGATGGCGACCGTTGAAGCTATTCTACACTCAATGAGTGGCCGTTTCGTGAACCAATGGGAAGATTTCAGAAGACCAAATATCAAGAATAATGGCCCTCACCATCCTCTAAGCGCACACATGTGCATTTAATACCCCCACTCCCAAGAAGTTAACGATCTCAAAACATGGAAAAGGTGAAATGATGCGTAGGCGATAAAGATGGTCAGATAAGTAATTCCATTAAGTGAAATCTTCCTTGATGAATAAAACCTAAGGCACATTAGTGAGATTCCCAAGGAAGGCAAAGTGTTTCACGCTAGGGTAGCTCAGACGATGAAGTCTTCAGACCCATATATAAGAGTCCACCCAAGTCCTTGACTGGGGGAAACTCTTATGGGTAATTTCCCAACCCCCAATGATGTAACATCACATGTCACATCACACATCAGGCGACGAAACATATGACACTCATTGGGTGATAGAATAGATGGCACTCATAGGTGACAAAAAATGTGAACATATGACACCTCATGAGTGACAAGAAACATTTACAGATGACACCCAATTAATGACCAAAACATGAACATATGACACCCTATGTGTGACGAAAGCATGAACATATGACACCCCATTCATTTAACAGAACATAACGTGAATAGTCATGATTTCTTGTTAACTAAAGGTCATGCTTAAGTTCATATTTTGCTTAACTACCACTTGAATAAATTAACCTCATAACTTGCAGAATCCATCGTATGACAAAAATTAATCATGTAATGCATACTGATACATATAATAGAATCAAACATGATAACTGATATGAATCCATCGACAATTTGCGATGAAACCCGATAACAATGATGGTTCAAGAAGCCCAAGAACGTAAAAGACAAGATTGTTGAGCCTTAACCCGTTATCTAGCAAGATAAGAACTAAGAATACGAAGGATAGAAACGCCACACCAAGAAACCTAAGGATCACTCAAGGATTAAGGTGATAAGTTTGGTTGTTTGAACGCCACAAGACTAACTTGATAAGTTCAAAGAGTTCTTTCAAGAACAAAGAGGACAAACCTCACAATAACATAAACTTGTTTTCAATATTCATAACATGATTAAAATTTTCGTGGGTACCATGTTTTATACTTGGAACAACCCTCCAAGAATAGGAAAAACATTAATTTTAGCTTTGAAACAATACCAACATTAAAGTAAATAAGTTCCCACATTTTTTAGACATTTTTTGACTACTAATAATAAGTAAATATAACTAATTGATTGTGAACAATGTATTTAAGCATAACCAATCCATGCTAGATTCATCCCACTATTTAAGAGCCTTGAAAATAGTCCAATTCATGCCCTTTCATGGCCTTATCTTGATGAACACGTTTTTGTAGGTTCATTATCCTTTTCAATTGCTTTTGTATGCTAATTGACTATGAACAATGTATTTAAGCATAACCAATCCAAGCTAGATTCATCCTCCTATTTCATAGCCTTGAAAATAGTCAAATTCATGCCCTTTCATGGCCTTATCTTGATGAACACGTTTTTGTAGGTTCATTATCCTTTTCAATTGCTTTTATATGCTAATTAGACTCTTCAATGGCCTTGATGAAACCCGATAACAATGATGGTTCAAGAACTCCAAGAATGTAAAAGACAATATTGTTGAGCCTTAACCCATTATCTAGCAAAATAAGAACTAAGACTATGAAGGATAGAAACGCCACACCAAGAAACCTAAGGATCATCAAGAATCAAGGTGATAAGTTTGGTTGTTTGAACGCCACAAGACTAACTTGATAACTTCAAAGAGTTCCTTCAAGAACAAAGAGGACACACCTCACAATAACATAAACTTGATTTCAATATTCATAACCTGTTTTGGAGTTAATGGAACAAGAGTAATAAGTTTCTTTTCTCTCATTTTCTTTCCTCTCAATTTCAGCCTTTCTTTCTTTTTCTCTCTTCTTTTCATTCGATCTTTTGAACTTTACTTGATCCTCCATAACCTATTTTGGAGTTAATGGAACAAGAATAATAAGTTTCTTTTCAAAAGTAAAAGAAAACTTATTTGTGAATCCATCATGTGTAGCCCTTCGATCATACTGCCATGGTCTCCCAAAAAATATATGACATGCATGCATAGGAATCACATCACAAAGCACCTCATCCTCATATTTGCTAATGGAAAATGCTACCAACACTTGCTTTGCACCTTGATTTCGCTACATTCATTCAGCCATTGAAGCCGATAAGGACGAGTGTGTTTTAAGGTTGTTAAGGACAACTTCTCCACCAAATCAGTGCTAGCCACATTTGTGCAACTTGCTCCATCAATAATTACGCTGCAAACTTTATTTTTGACAAAGCATCGAGTATGAAACAAATTCTCCCTTTGGTTACTTTCTTCCTCCTTAACTTGCATGTTGAGAGCTCGCCTTACTACCAATAGTTGCTGCCCCCTAGGTGTTCCCATTTCTACCCTATCCAACCTCTCTTGAATAGGTTCTAATTCAGCCCTCAGTATACGCCTCATTTCCCCCAACATCGCTTGCATTTGAAGGTTCAGAATGGCTTGTTGTTGAACTTCTTTGAATACGTCTTCGTCTTGATTATTGGACATATTTAGAATCTGGAAAATAAGATTCGAAACCTCACAAACACTCCCTCACGTGTTTCACTCAACAATTATTCACTCACTCTCGTGTTTTCACTCAAAATGGCTTTTACCTTCTTATGGTCTCACACACTCTTGCATTTTCCCACTCTTTTGTGTCTCTTTAGCCCTTAATCGAACTCAAGTAACCAAATAAAAATATCCAGCAGCAATTCAAAATGAGAAATAACCAAAACTCATAAATGGTCAAAATTTGATTGCGATAGTAAAGGAATGGAATACACGATTTCTATGGTTTCAATAATAGCCCAAAATTCACATAAGTCCGTAACGGATTTTGATAACTCTGTTTTTTTTGGGTCAAAGAGTTGAGAAAATGAGAAACATGATTGGAACAAAAAAATTCTTATTGCTTTTGTTTTTTGTAGACTCCTCAGCTTCTTCTTCTTCTTCTTTTTTTTCTATTTTTCTCTCCTTTTTTTGCTTTTTTTTTCTCGATACAGAAATAAATAAGAAAAAAATAAAGATAAAGGATAGTCAAACTTGACTTAGAACCAAATCTTTGATACCAAATGATATGAAGAGAGAAAAAGAAAGAAAGGCTGAAATTGTGAGGAAAGAAAATGAGAGAAAATAAAATTACTCTTGTTCCATTAACTCCAAAACAGGTTATGAATATTGAAATCAAGTTTATGTTATTGTGAGGTGTGTCCTCTTTGTTCTTGAAAGAACTCTTTGAACTTATCAAGTTAGTCTTGTGGCGTTCAAACAACCAAACTTATCACCTTGATTCTTGAGTGATCTTAGGTTTCTTGGTGAGACATTTCTATCCTTCGTAGTCTTAGTTCTTATCTTGCTAGATAACGGGTTAAGGCTCAACAATCTCGTCTTTCACGTTCTTGGGGTTCTTGAACCATCATTGTTATCGGGTTTCATCGTTAATCGTCGGTGGAGTTCATATCATTGTTATAGGGTTTCATTGTATGCTAATTAGACTCTTCAATGGCCTTGATGACATGGATAAAGCCTTGATTTTCATTTGGACCCACATTGGGCTTCACTTTTCCAGAATCATTCTAATTCCCTTGAATCAGCCCAATAAGTGCTTTCTTGAAATTTTGGGCTCTAAGTCTTGTAATTAGACCACCAGGGAGTGATAAAGGATCTTGTGCAAGTTCCACTACATTCCCGCGTGTATGCTCAGCCCCACGTCCATTTTCAGCTCCTAGATTTGCATCAATAACATATTATGCAAAATCAGTCATACTCAGACATTTATCTCATGATAATCACATTAATAACTGAACAATAATCAATTACTAAAGTGTTAACGAAATATAATAATTATTGAAAAATAGTTAAAGAGATAATAAATATATGATATAATTATAACATCAGAGTCACATCGTTATATAAGTCAATTTACACAAACATATATATGAAAGTAACATGCTTATAGACGATTAAAGCTGATGAGAATAACACATATTACATTTATCACACGTGGGTCACATTACAATGTAAACTCACTTACACAAGCATATATATATATATTTATCACAAATGGGTCACATTACGATATAAATTCACTTACACAAAGCATATACATGTATAACAACGGGAGTCACACCATCATGTAAGCCCACTTACCTGAAGCAGAAGAATGAATTAAATAATTAATGACATGAAATCCAAAAAAAATATAATCACTAAATTGTTTTGAAATAAAACAATATAAACACATTTTAAATATAATATAAATAGAAATAGAGATTTAATTAAAATAGTGCAAAATGGTCAGAACGATGTCAGAAAACAATATATTGGGTCCAGAGTCAAATGATAAAGTTTCGGGTCAAATGGTTCAGACCGGGCTGGTTCAGACCAGTTCGGTTCAATTTTATCGACTAGGTCGGTTCAGGCCGGTCTGGTTAAACTGAACCTGTTAGGTCCGGGATGAACCGGTTCAAGACAGAACAACAAAGAGGGGGAGAAAAACAGTGAGGGAATCTAAGATGGGAAGAGAAAGAGGGATATAGAGAGAAGCAGAGAGCGAGAGAGAGAGAGAGGGAAATAGAGGGAGAGAGAAAAGACAGAGAAAGAAGAGAAGAAGAAAGAAATTGGGAGAGAGAAACAGAAGGAGAAAAAGGGAAGGGGAAAGACCGAGAGAGCAACCATTAAGAAAGAAAATTAGAGAAAGAGATGGAAAACGAAATAGAGGGGGAAGAAACAGAGATGAAGATGAAAGAGAGAGAGAGAGACCAAAAGAACAAATGCACGAATTATAGAGAGAGAGAGAAACAAAGGTGGACGAGAGAAAAACAAAGAGAGAGAAAAGGAAAACAAACTAAATAGAAATAGATAAAGGAGGGAACTCATCAAGATGCTTCAATGGAAAACACAGAGAAGAATGAAGATGAAGAAGAAGTGGGGGCACGATGAAGGCTCCCAAACGGAAACCGAAAGGAAGCAATTTGCTAAAATTTGGAAAAAATTTTGGAATTGGATATATATGATCATTGAAATCGAAAAATCCAGATTTAGAGAGAAAAAACAAGAAGAAAAATGAAGAGAGAGGGAAGAAGAAGAAAGAGGGAAAAATGAAAAGCGATAATAGGGACTCCTAAAATTGAAACGGAGAAGAGGGATCTAGAGCTTACAAATTGCAGAGATCAACATTGGTGAGTTGCCAAAAATGAAATGAAGAAGGAGATGAAGAATATAGACTTGGCGTGATCGAAGATGGTGCTTCATTGTGGAGAAAATGCCCTTGGTTGCCGATGAAAGCTAAAGAGAAAACAGAGGGTGAGAGAGCCTCCGCAGGTGGCTGCGTTCAAAGAGAGATCCGAGAGTGGGGCTAGGAAGAAAGAGAGGCTGCATGAGAGAGATCAACAGGGAGAGATGAAGATTTGGGATATATATATATATATATATATATTAGGTTAGGGCTAGCTTAGTGTGTATATGCATGTAGTGTGAGTGGATTTCAATTGGGAGGTGAGATTGCCGAATCAAGGATAAAAATAGAGTTAGGGTAATACTAGGGTATACATAAGCATATGATGTGAGTTAGATAGAGATAAATGGAGAGATAGAAGCAAAAAAAACTCTTTTTTTTAAAAATTCAATTTAAAAATAAATCATATATAATTAAAATTATTTTACCAAAATTACAAATAATCACTTTTAAAATCACTTTATCTTTTAAATCAATTTTACAAAAATACCCATTTACGAAGGGTCGGGATATTACAACAGCCAACCAAACAAGTCTTCCATTTGGCAAAGCTGTCTTTGGTAACAAAGTCAGGGAGCTTAACAATGACCCTATGTTCTTCATAAATTGTAGACTCCTGAAACTCAAGCTCAAACATACTAGGTTGGTTTCTCTTAACTTTTTCAGCCCAAGATCCATCATTTTGTTGAGCTTTAGGTGAAGTTTCACAAAGTTTATGGTAGATAGTGTTGCCCTTAAGGGTTTCAGAAATACCCTTAGCAGCCTCCTCCTTATTCTTTAAAGGTTTCAAAGGTTTGGGGGAAGGATAATACTCACAATTTCTTCTAAACCCCTGAGTCAAAGCATATAACTCAAGATCATCAACTACTTGATTATATTCTGGAAAAATGGAAGAATGCTGTTTTCGAGCTGTTGGAGAAGATGAAGCTGACGTGGTGTTAAGGATCAACCTAACACCAATTTTCAAGGATTCAACATCTTAAAGATGAGCATAATCAAGAAGGCAATGAGCAAGTTCAAGAGGTTTCTAGTCCAATTAGCATGCCTCAAGAACCAATAACAAGGTCACGGTGTAAGAAGCATCAACAAGCTAATCCACAATTTTCAAGGCTTAGTCAATTCATCTAGTGAAGGTCTACAAGGACATCAAAGCATTGAGATAAGTACAGCACTAGTCCTGTATAACTTGGTTCAAGTCAACGTTACTAATGGGTTGAATTAAGTATGTAATGGGCCATTTTTGTGTTACCACTTGGGCTGAATGAAATTTGACTTTATTTAGAGTCCATTAGTTTTATTTAGCTTAATATAGTCTATTCTTAATTATTTTTTAAAATATAATTAGGTTAGTTTCCTATTCTTGAGTTTTAGGATTTTAGGAAACCTTTACAAATGCTATAAATATGCCTTGCTAGAATGTTTTAAGGGTCCAGAATTTTAATATAAGAAAAAACCAAAAGGTTGTTTTGCTTTTATCTTTGTGTTCTTGAGTAGAATACCCGCTTTAAGAAACATTCAAATAGATTGATCACCTTCTTGTGGAGTGTTTCGAAACTGGAATTCAGAAACATGTTTTCTTTATTCTAGTTCTTAACCATCTATCTAAGAAATCTGTTTTTTTTTCTAGCTTTTTCTTAGGGGTTGTTGCCGAATTGGTTATTGAGGTTTTCACGTTAATGCTTCGTGGGTTCCTATACATAAAGGGGTTCTCAAACTTATTCTTGGAGGTTCCGTATCATTTGGTATGAGAGATTTGTCTCTAGATTAGGTTTTATCTCTTTAAAATTCCGTTTCTTTAATTATGATTTCTTGCATTTTTCTTGTTCTTTTGAATTCAATTTTGGGTTTATAGTTGTAGTTCAAAAAAAAAGAAAAAAAAGAAGAAAATTTGTGTAAAAAAAGAGCACGTATCAATAGAAGAAGAAGAAGAGAGAATTTCGTTTGAAAAAAAGAAGGGAACGGAAATAGTTACTTTTCTAATTCTAGGAAGATATTTGTTTCTAAATTTGTTACTTTCCTAATTCTAAGAAGTTCTTTATTTCTAAATTGGTCACTTTCCTAATTTTTTTACTTTTCTAGATTCATACTTTCCTAAATTCTCTATTTCTTAAATTCACTACTTTCCTAGATTAGTCTCTTTCCTAAATTCATATTTTCCTAAATTAGTTACTTTCATACGTTCTTTACTTTCTTAACTTCATTACTTTCCTAAATTATTTACTTTCCTAACTTCAATACTTTCCTAAAATTAGATGCTTTCCTAATTCTTTACTTTTCTAATTTCATTACTTTCCTAAAGTTTGTTAGTTTCCTAAATTCATTATTTTCCTAAAATTAATTACTTTCCTAAATTCTTTACTTTCCTAACTTCAATACTTTCCTAAAATTAGATACTTTCCTAATTCTTTACTTTCCTAATTTCATTACTTTCCTAAAATTTGTTAGTTTCCTAAATTCATTACTTTCCTAGATTTGTTTCCTGTTCAATTAGTTTTGAAAATTTCAGTGTTGAAATTCTACACATTACAAGCTATTTGAATTGTTTTAAAAGTGTGATTCACCTAAGAACATGAAAGAATAAGCTAGAGTGATGTGAGGAAAAACCATGAGTGAATTTTTGTTTTTGTTTTTGAGTTAAACACGAGTGACCCCTATCTTTTGAGGATAAACACGTGAGAGAGTGCTTGTGAGGTCCTTGAATTATTTTTGTTTCTTACATTCTATTGCAGTAATGTTCCTGATGCTATGCTATGTGAGGCTCAACGAGGAGAGTTTACACATTTTAATCAAAATATGGAGGCCATGAGGGATGCATTAGAGCGTATGGATGCAAGGTTGCAGACGGTTGAAAGAGCAATACCAAATCACAACGAGAGGCGACGAGGAGGTAGAAACTGAATATCTCAAGTTGATGACTTGGGAGATAAATATTTTGATTATAATGAGGATGATGATGATACAATTGTTGGAGGGGTCATGCCTAGAGGAGGAAGAGAAGGTCGCAGTTTTGGTAGAGGTAGAGGGAGAATATGAGAAAGTCAATTCCATGGTCGAAACCGAGGCAATGACAATTTTGTAGATAGAAATTTAGGAAGCATTAAACTTAAAATACCTTATTTTCAACGTAAATCAGATCCGAAGGCATATTTAAAATTGGAAAGAAGTTGGAATTCATATTTGATTGTCATCAATTTAGTGAGGAGAAGAAGTTCAAGTTGGCGGTCACCCAATTTTCAGATTATGCTATAGCTTGGAGGGATCAATTGGTGACAAGTAGAAGAAGAAATTTGGAGAATACAATTGAGACTTGGAATGATCTCAAGTCTACAATGAGGAAGAGATTTGTACCTAGGCATTTTCATAGGGAACTTGTGCAAAAACTTCAAGTTCTTAGACAAGGCAGTAGGGGTGTGGATGATTACTACAAGGAGATAAAAATGCTCATGACTAGGGCTGATATAGAGGAGGATACAGAGACCACTATGGCATGTTTCTTGGCTGGTTTGAACAAGGAGATAGCTGACTGAGTGGATTTGCAACCTTATGTGGAGTTAGAAAAGATGGTGCACATTGCCATCAAGGTGGAAAAGCAACTCCAAGAAAGAGGGCAGCAAGGTATGTTTCCAAACCTTATTCAACTCTAATTCTACTTGGAAAAGGGATGGGACGAGTGATTTTATGGGTGGAAATAAGGCTGCTTATGATGGTTCAAAGGGAAAGGCATATTTGATTTACAAATAAAAATCCAAACTCGAAGAGCCTAAAGGGAGAAATAGAGACATTAAGTGTTGGAAGTGTCAAGGTGTAGGTCATATTAGCAAGGAATTCCCTACCCTATGAAATGGTGAGATAGTGATTGATGAAGACGAGGGTAACAATGAAAGCAATGAGGAGGAGATGCCCGAATTGGAGATTTTTAGTGAAGGGAGCATTGAAGAATCGATCAGAGGTGATGTGTTGGTTACAAGATGTGCTCTTAACACCCAATTGAAGGAGGATTGTCATGAGGAGCAGCGAGAGAACTTGTTCCATACAAGGTGTCATATTAAAGGCAAGACATGTAATGTAATTATCGATGGTGGGAGTTGCACTAATGTGGTGAGTACAATCTTGATTAGTAGATTGGGGCTATCTACTACACTACACCCATGACCATACAAGCTTAAGTGGCTTAATGATTGTGGTGAAGTCAAGGTGAATAGGCAATCTATTATCTCATTTTCAATTGGTAAATATCATGATGAGATGTTGTGTGATGTGGTTCCTATGAATGCTGGAGATATTTTGCTTGGTAGGCCGTGGCAATTTGATAGGAGAGCTATACATGATGGGTACCTCAATAGATATTCATTCACCAAGGATGGACGAAAAATCATACTAACACCTCTTTCCTCAAAAGAAGTGTATGAAGGCCAATATGAAATGGAAAGGTTGAGAGTGGAGGCTGAAAATAAAACTGATGATGCTAAGTTGATTGGTGATTTATTTTTCAAAGAAGTTGTGCGATTACATTGCATACCTAAGAGCATTGTTAGTGATAGAGATGTTAAGTTTTTGAGTCACTTTTTGCGTGTGTTATGGGGAAAGCTAAGAACTAAGTTATTGTTTTCAACTACTTGTCACCCTCAAACTGATGGGAAAACTGAGGTAGTTAATACAATGTTGATTACTTTACTTAGGGCAATCATAGAAAAGAACATTAGGACGTGGGATGATTGTTTGCCATTTGTGGAGTTTGCTTACAATAAGGCTGTTCATAGCACTACTTATTGTTTTCAATTTGAGATTGTTTGTGGATTTAATCCGCTCACTCCTATTGATTTATTACCATTGCCACCTAACAATTTTGTGAGTGTTGATGCTAATTCTAAGGCAGATTTGGTGAAGAAGTTATATAAGCAAGTTAAAGAGATGATTGAAAAGTAAAATGCTCAAGTCGCTCCACGTGTGAATAAGGGACAAAAACCAATGATTTTTTAGTCGGTAGACTGGGTTTGGGTGCATTTTCGTAAAGAGAGGTTTCCACTTCAAAGAAAGTCCAAGCTGATCCCAAAAGGTGATGGTCCTTTTCAAATTCTTGAAAGAATTAATGACAACGCATACAAAGTTGACCTGCCAAGTGAGTATAATGTTAGTGCTTCTTTTAATGTGGCTGATTGAAGTCCTTTTGATGTAGGTGATGCATTAGATTCAAGGTCGAATCCTTTTGAGCAGAGGAAAAATGTTAAGGACCAACCTACACACCAAGTTCCAAGGATTCAATATCTTAAAGATGAGCATAATCAAGAAGACAAGGAGCAAGTTCAAGAGGTTTCTAGTCCAATTAGCATGCCTCAAGGACCAATAACAAGGTCGTGGTCTAAGAAACTTCAACAAGCTTTAATCCACCATTTTCAAGGCTTAGTCAATTCAGCTAGTGAAGAAGGTCTACAAGGACATCAAAGCTTTGGGATTAGTGCAGCACGTGTCCAATACAACTTGGTTCAAGTCAACATTACTAATGGGTTGAATTAAGTATGCAATTGGCCATTTTTGTGCTACCTCTTGGGCTGAACGAAATTAGACTTTATTTAAAGTCCATTTATTTTATTTAGCTTAATATAGTCTATTCTTAATTATTTTTTTAAAATATAATTAGGTTAGTTTCCTATTCTTGAGTTTTAGGATTTTAGGAAACCTTTGTAAAGGCTATAAATATGCCTTGCTTGGATGTTTTAAGGGTCCGGAATTTTAATTTAAGAAAAACCAAAAGTTTGTTTTGCTTTTATCTTTGTGTTCTTGAGTAGAATACATGCTTTAAGAAACATTCAAGTAGATTGATCACCTCATTGTGGAGTGTTTCGAAACTGAAATTCAGAAAGAAGTTTTCTTTATTCTAGTTCTTGATCATTTATCTAAGAAATATATTTTTCTAGCCTTTTTTTAGGGGTTGTTGCCGAATTGAGTATTGGGGTTTTCACGTTAATGCTTCGTGGGTTCCTATACATAAAAGGTTTCTCAAGCTTATTCTTGGAGGTTCTGTATCACATGCCCAAAAGACCCAAGTTTAGCCAAATTCATCTAGTTTGACCCTAAACACATCTAGTTGGGTATTTTTTACTCTGTGGCACAAAAAGCACCAAAAATGGCTGCAACACAGTAAATATTTAAGCCAAACATGTATTGGGTTTCAAAAGTCAGTTCGAGTTCATGCCATGCCCAAAAGAGCCAAGTTCATCTAGTTTGGGTCTAAACATGTCCTATTGGATCTTTTGACTCCATATGGCACTAGAAGCATCTAAAACAACCACAACACTCCAAATTCTTATCCCAAACATGTATTGGTTGTCAAAAGACAGTTCGAGTGCACGCCATGCACAAAAGATCCATGTTTAGTCAACTCGAGTCCAAACTCATTATCCCAAATGTGTATTGGGTGTCAAAAGTCAGTTGAGTGCAGGCCATGCACAAAAGGTCCAAGTTTAGCCAAGTTCATCTAGTTTGGCCTGGACACGTCCCATTGGGACTTTTTAACTCCGTGTGGCACAAGAAGCACAAAAAACGATCACAACACTTGAAATACTTATCCCAAGTATTGGCTGTCAAAAGTCAGTTCGAGTTCATGCCATGCCCAAAAGAGCCAGGTTCATCTAGTTTGGGTCTGAACATGTCCCATTGGGTCTTTTTGACTCCATATGGCATTAGAAGCATCTAAAACCACCACAACACCCCAAATTCTTATTTTAAACGTGTATTGGTTGTCAAAAGTCAGTTCGAGTGCAAGACATGCACAAAAGATCCATGTTTAGTCAGTTCGAGTCCAAACTCTTTATCCCAAACGTGTATTGGGTGTCAAAAGTGAGTTCGGGTGCACGCCGTGCATAAATGGTCCAATCTAGCCAAGTTCATCTAGTTTGGCCTAAACACGTCCCATTCACTCTTTTTGACTCTGTGTGGTACTAGAAGCACAAAAAATGATCACAACACTCCAAATACTTATCCCAAACATGTATTGGCTGTCAAAAGTCAGTTCGAGAGCACGCCATGCACAAAAGATCCAAGTTTAGCCTAGTTCATCAAGTTTGGCCTAAACACGTTCCATTGGGCCTTTCTGACTCTGTAAGGAACTAAAAGCACCTAAAATGTCCACAACACTCCAAACTCTTATCCTAAATGTATATTGGGTGTCCAAATTCAGTTCGAGTGTGAGACTAGCGTGATAACCAACTACACCACCCAGACGCTTTAACAATTACCCCTAATCAGGCCAATCTTACCCTAACCATGGGTGAGCCTTTGACTAGTTGTCAACAAGGTAATTTCCTTGAGTATAATGTTGTGGTCCAAGATCTTGAACTTTATCCTTTTAATCAAGGAATTAGTAGAGAAATCCCTCCCCCTCCCCCTTTGGAGAACAATGGTATCTATGAGAAACTTTGTAAAGCTGCCCCAACTAGTAACCCTACTCCTAAGGGATCTTGGGTTGAAAAAGTTAAGCATAATCAGGGGCAAAAGCTTCACTTGGCTTATGAAAAAATCACAATATTTGAAGAAGAAATAATTACAGTCATGCTACCAGGTTGCATATCCAACGAAAGCATTGTAAAATGGGAAAGTTGTCTTGTGGCCTTCTTTGTGGGTAAGTCTTCTCCTTTGCATTTGGTTAAGACTATTTCCATGCAATTATGGGGCAAAAAAGGTTTAGTTGAGGTCTCAACCAACAAGGATGTCTTCTTTTTCAAATTTGACTCTATTGAAGCTAGAGATGTTGTTCTTGAAGCTGGACCTTGGTTCTTACTTGGTAAGCCCATTATTCTCCAAAATGGCAGCCTAATGTCAAATTTTGCAAGGAGAAGGTCTCTAAGATCCCTATTTGGGTTAGGCTTTGGAATGTTCCCCTTGAACTAAGGTCAGAAGAGGCCTTGAGGCACATTGCTAGTGCTGTTGGTACTCCTCTCTATACTGACCCGTGGATAACCAAAGGAGGTAAATATAAGTATGCTCGAGTTTGTGTTGAAATCACTACCCAAACTAGGGTGGTTAAGCACTTTGATATTGATCTTGGATTGGATGGGTGGTTCCCTATGAATGTCCAAGTTGAATATGAAGCTCTACCTAAAAGATGCCACAAGTGCAACATCTTTGGCCATGATTGTAATGTAGTTCCCTTAGTCCATAAACCTAAACCTTCCCTTCCCCCTCAAGCCCCTAACCAACCAGATACTCCCCCCTCCCCACTCCCCCAAAGAGACCTCATCTCCATCTCCTAGCCCCACCAAAATATCAACCCCCAAGCTCCATATAATTCCCATTGCCACAATTAACCCCCCATCTTATCCATTACCACTCCCACTGAATCTGATTCAGGAAAATGATGGAATGTGGTCACAAAAAAGAAATTTGGGAGAAAGTCTCCTTTAGCAGATAAAAGCTTAGCTATTGTGCCAAGTTTCAATGATTTGGAGCATAGTTCTTTGGATAACCCTATAGCTATGCACCCACCAAAAGAAGAGGCTCCCCATGGTGAGGAGGAGATGAAAATGGGTACTAATGAAGACAATGAGTCCCTCACCCCTGTGGCTCCTAATTCTGTGGGCCAAGATTCTAAGAGCTCCAAGAAGAAGCTGAAGAAGAAAGGGAAAGGTATCTCTCACCCTAGTAAGGTGAAGGGGAAATTGGTTATCAAAGGTGGGGTAACCCACTGCCCAATCCATCTATGATTAATCTTGTCACTTGGAATGTGAGAGGCTTCAATAGTACTCTCAAGCAAGCGGAGGTCAGGAAGTTGATTAGAGACTTTCAACTGAATTTGTGCTCTTTGGTGGAAACTAAGGTGAAATTCCCTAAGTTTTCTTCAATTGCTCAAAGTGTGTTCCCTAATTGGCAGATTCTAGCTAATTATGATTTTTCTCGAGGGAGGATTTGGGTTGCTTGGGATCCAGAAATGCTTGAGGTGAGTCTATCTTTAGCTCCAATCAGACTATTTTGTGTAAAATCACTTTGATACTCTCAGGAATGGTTTTCTTTACTTCTTTTATGTATGCTTCAAACTCTAGCTCAGAGAGAATTGAGCTTTGGAACAACCTTGTTTAGCACCATGCAAAGTGTGCTCAATCCCCTTGGATTATCACAGGTGACTTTAATGAATCTTTACACCCTAATGAGAGGTAAGAGGCAAGTTTGAATGGGACACTGGAATGAGGGAGTTTGGAGAGTGCTTATTCAGAATCGAAGTGGTGGACCACCCTTATAGTGGCGTCCAATTCACTTGGAGTAATCGCCATGATGATGGTACCTATATCATGAAAAAATTAGATAGAGCTTTAATCAACTATTTGTGGTTAGATTTTTTCCCTTCTTCTACTTGCACTTTTCATTCTTTGGGTGCTTCTGATCATAGCCCCATCATTATTAAGGGGGGGTGGAAGCAATGCCAGACCTAAGACTTGCTTCCGATTCTTTGATTTTTGGATTGATAGAGAGGGTTTTTGGCCGGTGGTCGAAAGAGCATGGGGAGTTGAAGTGAGAGGTTCAGCCATGTTTAAGCTGACTTCAAAGCTCAAATCCATTAAGAAAGCTCTCAGGAGCTTTAATCAGGCCTCTTGTAATGATATTTCAGCTAGGGCTCAGCTAGCAAGGAGTAAATTGAATACTATCCAAGGTGCTCTTGCTTCTAACCCTTCTAATGCTTCTCTCCAAACCGAGGAAAAATTAGCTTATAATGACTTCATTGAGCTTAGAAACGCCGAGGAGAGCTTCTTGAAGCCAAAATCTAGAGTGCAATGGCTGAGTTAGGGAGATCAAAACACCTCCTATTTTTTCCAAAAATTGAGGAAAAATAAGTCTAGAGCTAAAATTAATCAGCTTGAAGATCACAATGGTGTCATGTTGACTGACCCTTCTGAGATTAGCCAGCATATTGTCCAGGCTCTCACTGACCTCTTGGGCACTCCCAACAATGAAAGAGAGCTAGATTGGGGTATTCTTGACCCCATATTGCCTAAAAAGCTTAGTTTACATCAGATTGAGCTCCTCAACCAGCCCATCACTAGAGAAGAGATAAAACAAGTGATTTTTAGCTTTAATAGCTCTAAAGCTTCAGGTCCAGATGGTTTTTCAGCTGGCTTCATTAAAAGAGCGTGGTATATCAGTGGAGAGGAGGTTATTGAGGTTGTTTTAGAGTTCTTCGGCTCCCAATCTTTATTAAAGCAGGTCAACACTACTACTTTTTCCCTTATCCCTAAGGTCCCTAACCCCTCTAGGGTTAGTGGTTTTAGGCCTATTTCATGTTGTAATGTTATCTATAATTTGAAGCTGGTTCTCCCGGATCTAATCAGCCCGAACCAAAATGCATTTGTTCTTGGGAGAAGAATTGCTGATAACATTTTCTTATCCCAAGATCTTGTTAGAAACTACTATAGAAAGGGTAATAGCCCAAGGTGTGCCCTAAAAATTGATTTGAAGAAGGCCTATGATTCTGTGAATTGGCATCTTATTGGCAGGATCCTTGATTGCTTGGGGTTCCCAGAAAATTTCACTAAGTGTGTTATGGAGTGTATTTTTACCCCCTTTTTCTCTATCAATATCAATGGTGAGCTGAAAGGGTTTTTTAAAGGGGCCAAGGGGATCAGACAAGTAGACCCTATTTCTCCCTATTTATTTGTTTTAGTAATGGAGGTTCTTTTTGGCATCCTTCATTTTGCTGCCCAAGTCCCTAACTTTGAGTTCCATTGGAGGTGCAAAGAGCTCAATATAGTTAATCTTTGCTTTGCAGATGATCTCTTAATTTTTTGCAAAGGAAATGTGAAACCAGTCCAAATTATTAAGGAGGGTCTCCTTCTCTTTAAAGCTTTATCTGGGCTTCAACCTAATCTTCTTAAGAGCCAGATCTTCTTCTCAGGGGTATATGATACTGTCCAATAACATATTTTAGAGATTATGCCTTTAACCGTGGGTTCTTTGCTTATGAGATACCTGGGAGTCCCCCGCATTACTTCTAAGTTGGGTAAGACTGACTGTGACTCCTTGGTTGAAAATATTTATCTTTTGCTAGGAGGCTTCAATTGATCAAGTAAATGTTGGTAGCTATGTTTCAATTCTGGTGTGGGTTGTTTATTATCCCCAATAAGGTCATTAAATCGGTCCATGTAGCCCTTAGGAACTATCTTTGGAATGCTACTGAGGCGAAACAATCTCGGGCCAAAGTAGCTAGGGAGGATCTTTTTTTCCCTAAATCTCAGGGGGGTCTTCGTTTAAAGGACTTGATTCTGTCCAATGAAGTTTCAGTGGCAAGGCACCTTTGATTCTTAATCTCAAATGATTGCTATTCCTTGTGGAAGGATTGGTGCTTCACCTTTTTAGTGAAAAAGAGCATCATTTTTATTACTCCTATTTCTTCTGCTTGCTCTTGGGTTTGGAGAAAGATTCTGAAATTGAGGGATAAATTCTCTCCCTTTTGCAAAGTTACTATTGGCAATAGGGAGTATGTGAGGCTTCTTACTGATAAATGACACCCTTTGGGGGTTCTCATTATCAAATTTGGCCCAAGGCTTCTCTCGGGTACATGGTGGGATATTGACTCTAGAGTGAGTAAGGTGATTCAAAATGGGTGCTGAAATTGGCCCTCTTCAAACACTTTTGAGCTTATGGAGATTAGTGATACCCTTCTCCCCTCTCCCAAAGGTCTAGTGAGGGATTCTTGGGCTTGGACCCCTAGCAAGAAAAGGCTTTTCTCTGTTAAAGATACCTATAAAGCCCTTGCTCCGGATAGGGAGTGTGTGAGGTGGGATAAGCTAATTTGGTTCAATCGCCATGTGCCTAGGTTTAGCTTCCTCTCTTGGGTGGCTATCAAAGGCAAGTTGCTGACTAAGGATAGAATGGAACATTGGTCCATGCCTACATCTACTAGCCCTTCATGCATATTTTGCGTGGGTGGGACTGAGTCAGTTGAGCACCTTTTTGTGGGATGCAAATCCACAAGGCCGATTTGGGACAGTCTTCTAGCTAAATGTGGTTTGAGCAGCCCCCACTCCAACTGGTGTCAAATGATCTCATGGCTCCTAGTTAAGGCCAAAGGTAAGTCCCTTGCTAGCTCCATTCTGAAGCTTCTATTCACAGCCTTTAGCTACCATATTTGGAGGGAGAGGAACTTCAGAATCTTCCAGGGAAAAATCAGGGATAATGCTGTTTTGATCAAGGTTATCTCGGGCTCCATTAGGCATATGCTTTGATTGCTTAGGGGTGTCTTTGCCTCAGAGTTGAACTGTCTCTCCAAGCTGCTTGGGATCTCAACCTTTCGATTTTTGAGCCTCCTTAGGGGCTGAGTATGTTAATTTGTTTATTTGTATTGAGAAGTTTGGTTTGTTTTTGTAATGCGTTGAGATTTAATTGGCTTATTTTTTTAGGTTTAGATTTGTTTTGGCTTTAGCTAGCCAGACTTATCTCTTTTTTGACTTTGTAGCATTGTATTTCCTAGGCTATGCCATTTGTATATTTGTTTGTATTTTTCAGGTTAATACATTTTTTTTACTTGCCGAAAAAAAGTCAGTTCGAGTGAATACCATTGCCAAAAGATTCAAGTTTTGCCAAATTCATCTAATTGGCCTAAAAAAACAAGTCCAATTGGATCTTTTTGACTCCTTTTGGCACTATAAGCACGTAAAACGACCACAATACTCTAAATTCTTATGAAAAGTTAGTTCGAGTTCATGCCATTCCTGGGGTATGCCCCTTGTACATGTGTAAGTATCTTTTGGTTTATACAATTTGTTTACACAAAAAAAAGAGTTCATGCCATTCCCAAAACATCCAAGTTAAGCCAAGTTTGTCTAATTTGGCCTGAACATATCCAATTGAGTCCTTTTCACTCCTTTTGGTACTAGAAGCACAAAAAATGATCACAACACTCCAAATACCCATCCCAAACATGTATTGGCTGTCAAAGGTCAGTTCGAGAGCACGCCATGCACAAAAGATCCAAGTTTAGCCTAGTTCATCAAGTTTGGCCTAAACACGTCCCATTAGGTCTTTCTGACTCCGTAAGGAACTAAAAGCACCTAAAATGTCTACAAACACTCCAAACTCCTATCCCAAATGTATATTGTGTGTCCAAAGTTAGTTCGAGTGAATACCATTGCCAAAAGATTCAAGTTTAGCCAAATTCATCTAATTTGTCCTATACATGTCCAATTGGATCTTTTTGACTTCTTTTGGCACTATAAGTACATAAAACGACCACAACACTCTAGATTCTTATCCAAAAATAGTATTGGATGCCAAAAGTCAGTTCGAGTTCATACGATTCCCGAAAGATCCAAGTTAAGCCAAGTTTGTCTAATTTGGCCTAAACATATCCAATTGAGTCTTTTTCACTCCTTTTGGTATTCGAAGCACAAAAAATGATCACAACACTCTGAATACTCATCCCAAACATGTATTGGCTGTCAAAAGTCAGTTCGAGAGCACTTCATGCACAAAAGATCCAAGTTTAGCCTAGTTCATCAAGTTTGGCTTAAACACGTCCCATTGGGTCTTTCTGACTCAGTAAGGAACTAAATGCACCTAAAATGTCAACAGCACTCTAAAATCTTATCCTAAACTTGTATTGGGTGTCCAAAGTCAGTTCGAGTGAATACCAGTGCCAAAAAATTCAACTTTAGCCAAGTACATCAAATTTGGCCTACATACGCCCAATTGGATCTATTTGACTCCTTTTGGCACTAGAAGCACATAAAACGACCATAACACTCCAAATCTTATCCCAAACATGTATTGGGTGTCAAAAGTCAGTTTGAGTTCATGCCATTCCCAAAAGAGCCAAGTTTAGCCAAGTTCATCTAGTTTGGGTCTAAGCACATCCCATTGGATATTTTTCACTCTGTATGGAACTAGAAGCACTTAAAATAACCAAAACACTCCAAATTCTTTTCTCAAATGTGTATTGGGTGTCAAAAGTCAGTTCAAGTGAATGCCATGCCTAAAAGATCCAAGTAAAGCCAAGTTCATCTAATTTGGCCTAAACATATTCGATTGACTCTTTTTTCACTCATTTTGGTATTAGAAGTACCTAAAACGAAAATAACACTCCAAAGTCTTATCCTAAAAATGTATTGGTTGTAAAAAGTAAGTTCGAGTGCATGCCGTGCCCAAAAGACCCAAGTTTAGCCGAGTTCATCTTGTTCGGCCTTGAACACGTCTAGTTGAGTCTTTTTCACTCTGTGGCACAAGAAGCACCGAAAATGGCCACAACACACTAAAAATTTATCCCAAATATGTATTGGGTTTCAAAAGTCAGTTCGAATTCATGCCATGCCCCAAAGAGCCAAGTTCATCTTGTTTGGGTCTAAACACATCCCATTGGGTCATTTTTACACCATATGGCACTAGAAGCATCTAAAAAGACCACAACACTCCAAATTCTTATCCCAAACGTGTATTCGTTGTCAAAATTCAGTTCGAGTGCACGCCATGCACAAAAGATCTATGTTTAGTCAGTTCGAGTCCAAACTCATTATCCCAAACGTGTATTGGGTGTCAAAAGTCAGTTTGAGTGCACGCCATGCACAAAAGGTCCAAGTTTAGCCAAGTTCATCTAGTCTGGCCTAAACATGTCCCATTGGGTCTTTTTGACTTCGTGTGGCACTTAAAGCACAAAAAATGATGACTACACTCTAAATACTTATCCTAAACATGTGTTAGCTGTCAAAAGTCAGTTCGAGAGCGCTAGATGCACAGAAGATCCAAGTTTAGCCTAGTTCATGAAGTTTGGCCTAAACACGTCCCATTGGATCTTTCTGACTCTGTAAGGAACTAAAAGCACATAAAATATCCACAACACTCCAAACTTTTATCCCAAATGTGTATTGGGTGTCCAAAGTCAGTTCAAGTGAATACCATTGCCAAAAGATTCAAATTTTATACTGCTAGAGAGAGAAGCTCTCCCTTCTCTCTAAAAACCAGGTGAGGGTTTTCTGTTGCTCCTCTGGGAGGAGCTGAGCTTAGTTTCTAAAATGGTGAATGATGCTTATTTTGAAACCAAGACTCAGCAAGGTTTAAAGATCAGTAAGAAAAGTTCTGGTAAGATGAGCTTTCAGTCTCATGAAGCTGTTCTAAAGTTTATAGGAGATGGGAGTTCGATGTTGGAAAACCCAGAAGTCAGAGTTGCTTCTAGCTCTTCCTTGGAGGAATATCCAAGTTTGGACAATATTTTATTTTTGGAGAACAAAGAAGTTGGTGAAAAGAAAGTGTGTGTTCGTGCACTAAATGTGGCAAAAGCACTTGATGCTCATATTAACAGAGATGACGAGGAGCATGCTACTTGTTTTGGCACCTTTAGCTACAGCCTTAACTCACCAAATAAGGGAGGAAAGGTCCAAATGGCCATTAATGGCAATGATGAGGCCGCTTCTAGCTCTAATGAGGAGCAAATCAAAGGTTTGGGAGGGTTCTCTGGAGACATTTTAGAGAGAGAAGCTCTCCCTTCTCTCTAGAAACCAGGTGGGGGTTTTCTGTTGCTTCTCCTATGGGAGGAGCTGAGCTTAGTTTCTAAAATGGCAAATGATGCTTATTTTTAAATCAAGACTCATCAAGGTTCAAATATCAGTAAGAAAAGTTCGGGTAAGATGAGCTTTCAGTCTCATGAAGCTGTTCTAAACTTTAAAGGAGATGGGAGTTCGATGTTGGAAAGCCCAGAAGTCAGAGTTGCTTCTAGATCTTCCTTGGAGGAATCTCCTAGTTTGGACAAGATTTTAGCTATGGAGAACAAAGAAGTTGGTGAGAAGAAGGTATGTGTTCGTGCACTAAATGTGGCAGAAGCATTTGATGCTCGTATTAATGGAGATGACGAGGAGCATGCTACTTATTTTGGCACATTTAGCTACAACATTAACTCACCAAATAAGGGAGGAAAGGTCTAAATGGCCATTAATGGCAATGATGAGGCTGATTCTAGCTCTAATAAGGAGCAAATCATTGGTTTGGATGAGCTTTCAATGTCTTGTGGGCACATTTCTTTGGTCCCTTCTTCTCAGGTACACAATGACTTGTTATTACTGGATTCTAGTGCTTTAAGGGTTCCTTCATCATTTGGTGGAGCCCTATATTTTGTAAATGAAGCTTTTACAGGTGCTTCTAAGGACAAAGGCCATGTTCAGAAGCAAACAAGCTTTCCCTTCTCTGAAAAACTCAGGCAAATCACCAAGGGTTCTCTGGCCAAAGGAGGAGCACGAAGAAGAAAGATGAACAAGAGTGAAATCTTTTGTCCATTGGTCAATGAGGCTGTACTTGAGAGCCAATCAACTCCTGCCACCTCACCAATTCTAGCTAACCCTAGTTGTGCATGGAGTATAGACAATGACATGCATTCTGATAAAAAAGTGAAAGGACAAAAGAAAAAGGAGAAAGGACACCTACTCTTGCATACCTTGGGAAACAACAAAGCTAAAACTTTGCTTGCAAGGAAAGACAGCCTGCCCCAAAACCCGGAGCAAGGACAATCAGTCTTAATAGTGGCTGTACCTGAAGATAAATGTGATTTGACTTTGCCTTTGCTCAAGACATCCTTGGAGCACGTTTTAGGTACCCTTCTACTACCACCTAAGCATGGATATGACTCCTCCACGTAAGCTTCATCAAGGACAAACAACTTGCCCGAAAACCCGGAGCAAGGACAACCTCTCTTAATTACAGTTGTACCTGAACATAACGGGGATTTGACCTTGCCTTTGCTCAATACATCATTGGAGCATGTTTCAGGTACCTTTGTACTAAAACCTAAGCATGGAAAGGACACCTCCACATCAGCTTCATCTTCTCCAATAGCTCAAAAACCTCATTCATCCATTTTTCCAGAATACAATCAAGTAGTTGATGATCTTGAGTTATATGCTCTTACTCAAGGGTTTAGACAAAATTGTGAGTATTATCCTTTCCGCAAACCTTTGAAATCTTTAAAGAATTAGGAGGAGGCTGCTAAGGGTATTTCTGAAACCCTTAAGGGCAACACTATCTACCATAAACTTTGTGAAGCTTCACCTAAAGCTCAACAAAAGGATAGATCTTGGGCTGATAAAGTTAAGAGAAAACAACCTAGAAGGGTTTAGTTGTGCATGGAGTATACTTGATTGTGCTTTGCCAAGAAAGCTTGGACCTGATCAGGCTGTACCTTTGGCTCTTCCCATTGAAGAAAATGAGGTCAAGTAAGCTATTTTCAGTACTAGAAGTGGCAAAGCTCGTGGGCCAGATGGTTTTTCAGCTGGGTTCTTTAAGAAAGCATGGCATGTGGTGGGTGGGGATGTAACCAAAGCTGTTTTGAAGTTCTTTACTACAGGTAACCTCCTAAAAGAGGTTAACTCAACTACAATCACCTTAAAACAAAAGGTCCCTAATCCCACTAGTATTGAGGACTTTAGACCTATCTCTTGCTGCAATGTAGTCAACAAGTGTATCACAAAAATACTTGCTGAAAGACTCAAGCTTGTATTACCCAACATCGTAAGTCAGAACAAAAGTGCTTTTATCCCAAGAAGGAGAACAGCTGACAATTTTTTTCTCTCCTAAGAATTGCTTAGAAGCTACCATAGATCACTTGGTTTTCCAAGGTGTTCTCTCAAGGTGGACCTTAAGAAAGCCTATGATAGTGGGAACTGGTCACTAATAGGTAAAGCTTTTTAATGCCTTGGCTTCCTAAATGTTTTCATTTCTTGGGTCATGGAGTGCCTTTCTTCTCCCTCATACTTAATGAATATAAATGGTGAGCTGCATGGTTACTTTAGGGGTGCTAAAGGAATTAGACAAGGAGATCCAATCTCTCCTTACATCTTTGTCATCATCATGGAGGTCTTGACTGGGATCTTGAGCTTTGCAGCCAAACACTCAGAGTTCCAGTTCCATTGGACGTGCAAAGAGCTTAACTTAGTCAATATGTGCTTTACTGATGACCTACTCTTGTTCTGTAAAGGAGATAAAAACAGCATGCATGTGCTTAAGGAAGCTTTGGCCATTTTCCAAGAGCTATCAGGGCTTCAACCAAATATTTCAAAAAGTCAACTGTTCTTTTCAGGGATGAGCCCAGAGATGTCATCTATCATTCATGCTGAGCTGGGTTTTACAGAAGGGTCTATTCCAGTTAGATATCTTGGTGTCCCACTCATTACAACCAAGCTTACCAAATCAGATTGTCAAGGTTTGGTTGACAGACTCACTATGAGAATCAGGTCTTGGGAATCAAAATATTTGTCTTATGCAGGAAGACTCCAACTTATCAAGACTGTCCTTATGGCTATGGTCAACTTTTGGAGTGGTCTCTTCATTCTCCCTAAAAAAGTGGTGAAGAAAGTCCAATGCTTGGTAAGAAATTTTTTATGGAATGGCCAAGATACTAAAGCTTCTGGGACCAAGGTAGCTTGGGTAGACCTGTGTTTTGACAAGGTACAATGTGGGTTGGGCCTTAGGGATCTGGTTCTAGCTAATGAAGTTGCTATATCCAAACACTTATGGTTCTTGCTACTCCCTTCTAAAAGATCACTTTGGAAAGATTGGTGTCAAACATACCTAATAAAAAAGAGTTCAATTTTCTTGGTTTCCATTCCTTCTAACCCATCATGGGTTTGGAGAAAGCTTCTCAAGCTCAAGAGCAAGTTTCTGCCCTTTTGCTCTATAACTATTGGAGATGGTACTACTGTGAAGCTTCTTATAGATAATTGGCATGCTCTAGGTGTCCTTTGGGTCAGATTTGGGCAAAGACTTTTGTCAGGAACTTCTTGGACTATGGACTCTATGGTGAGTGTTGTCATTCAAGACAATCAATGGCATTGGCCAACTTCAAACACCTTTGAGCTTCTTGAGATTAGAAGTGTTCCAATTCCTCCTCCCCAAGCTCAAAGACAAGATGTTTGGAAATGGAGTTCAAGTCAGAATGGAGATTTCTCTCTAAGTCTAACCTATAAGGCACTGTCCCCTACAAGACAACCGGTTAAGTCGGCAAAGGTGATATGGTTCTCTAAACACATCCCAAGGTGCAGCTTTATCTCTTGGTTGGCTTTGAGAAACAAACTTTCCACTAGAGATAGGGTTGCACAATGTGACCAAACACCATGGTTTTATTCTGATTGTGTGTGTTGTGTTGGCTACCAGGAGACACATGAGAATCTTTTTACCAATTGTTCTTATTCAGCCAGAGTATGGGCCACACTTGTGAACAAATGTGATCTAAACTGCCAGGTTAGGGATTGGGGTCAGTTTGTAGATTGGATGCTAGCTAATGCAAAAAGGAAGTCAATCAGAGGAGTCATAATTAAGCTAGCTTTTACTTCCTTCATCTATTATATATGGAGAGAAAGAAATGCAAGGATTTTTGAAGGCAAAATCAGAGATTACAAGATCTTAATCTGACTATTTCACAATTAGTCAGATTAAGGCTTTGGGATTCGAAGTGTTTTGGCACTAATGATACTAATCCCAAACATGCATTGTTTGTAAAAAAGTCAGTTCGAGTGTGCCATGCCCAAAAGACCCAAGTTTAGCCAAGTTCATCTAGTTTGGCCCTAAACACGTCCAATTAGGTCTTTTCTCAAATGTGTATTGGGTGTCAAAAGTCAGTTCAAGTGAATGCCAGGACCAAAAGATCCAAGTTATGCCAAGTTCATCTAATTTGGCCTAAACATATCCAATTGAGCATTTTTCACTCCTTTTGGTACTAGAAGCACCTAAAACGAAAATAACACTCCAAAGTCTTATCGCAAACTTGTATTGGTTGTAAAAAGTCAGTTCGAGTGCATGCCATGCCCAAAAGACCCAAGTTTAGTCAAGTTCATCTAGTTCGGCCCTGAACACGTCCAGTTGGGCCTTTTTGACTCCGTGGCACAAGAAGCACCAAAAATGGCAACAACATACTAAATATTTATCCCAAACATGTATTGGGTTTCAAAACTCAGTTCGAATTCATGCCATGCCCCAAAGAGCCAAGTTCATCTAGTTTGGGTCTAAAGACATCCCATGGGTCATTTTTACACCATATGGCACTAGAAGCATCTAAAACGACCACAACACTCCAAATTTTTATCCCAAACATGTATTGGTTGTCAAAAGTCAGTTCGAGTGCACGTCATGAACAAAAGATCCATGTGTAGTCAGTTTGAGTCCAAACTCATTATCCTAAACGTGTATTGGGTGTCAAAAGTCAGTTCGAGTGCACGCCATGCACAAAAGGTCCAAGTTTACCCAAGTTCATCTAGTTTGGCCTAAGCACGTCCCATTGGGTCTTTCTGATTCCGAAAGGAACTAAAAGAACCTAAAATATCCATAACACTCCAAACTTTTATCCCAAACATGTATTGGGTGTCGAAAGTCAGTTCTAGTGAATATCATTGCCAAAAGATTCAAGTTTAGCCAGGTTCATCTAATTTGGCCTACACATGTACAATTGGATCTTTTTGACCCCTTTTGGCACTAGAAGCACATAAAACAACCACAACACTACAAATTCTTATCCAAAATATGTATTGGGTGTCAAAAATCAGTTTGAGTGCATGTCATGCCCAAAAGATCCAAGTTTAGCCAAGATTATCTAGTTTGGCCTAAACACGTCCCATTGGGTCTTTTTGATTCCGTAAGGAACTAAAAGAACCTAAAACGTCGACAACACTCCAAACTTTTATCCCAAACGTGTATTGGGTGTCGAAAGTCAGTTCGAGTGAATATCATTGCCGAAAGATTCAAGTTTAGCTATGTTCATCTAATTTGGCCTACACATGTCCAATTGGATCTTTTTGACTTCTTTTGGCACTAGAAGCACATAAAACGACCACAACACTCCAAATTCTTATCTAAAATATGTATTGGGTGTCAAAAGTAAGTTTGAGTGCATGCCATGCCCAAAAGATCCAAGTTTAGCCAAGTTCATCTAGTTTGGCTCTAAAAACATCCAATTTTTTCTTTTTGACTCCATGTGGTACTAGAAGCACAAAAAATGGCTAGAAACACTCCAAATATTAATCCCAAACATGTATTGTGTGTCAAAATTTAGTTTGTGTTCATGCCATGCCCAAAAGAGCCATGTGCCTAGGTTTAGCTTCCTCTCTTGGGTGGCTATCAAAGACAAGTTGCTGACTAAGGATAGAATGGAATATTGGTCCATGCCTACATCTATTAGCCCTTCATGTGTTTTTTGCGTGGGTGGGAGTGAGTCGGCTGAGCACCTTTTTGTAGGGTGCAAATCCACAAGGCCAATTTGGGACAGTCTTCTAGCTAAATGTGGTTTGACGTCCTATTGGTTCTTTTTGACTACGTATGGAACTAAAAGCACTTTAAATGACCAAAACACTCCAAATTCTCATCCCAAACGTGTATTCGGTGTTAAAAGTCCATTCGAGTGCATGCTATGCCCAAAAGATCCATGTTTAGCCAAGTTCATCTATCCTGGACCTAAACACGTTCGATTGGGTGTTTTTTACTCCGTATGGCATTAGAAGCACCTAAAACAACCAACCCACTCCAAATACTTTCCCAAACATGTATTGGGTGTCAAAAGTTAGTTCAAGTGCATGCCATGTCCAAAAATCCAAGTTTAGCCAAGTTCATCTAGTTTGGCCTAAACACGTCCCATTGAGGCTCTTTGACTCCGTATGGCACTAAAAGCACCTAAAATTACCAAAATTCTCCAAATTCGTATCCCAAATGTGTATTCAATGTCAAAAGTCAGTTCGAGTGCACAACATTCCCATTGGGTCTTTTTGACTCCGAATTTCATTAGAAGAACCTAAAATGTCCACAACACTTCAAATTCTTATCCCAAATGTATATTGGGTGTCAAAAGTCAGTTAGTGTGAATGCCATGCCTAAAAGATCTGAGTTTAGTCACGGTCGTCTAATTTGGTCTAAACACATCCAATTGGGTCTTTTTAAATCTTTTTGGCAATAGAAGTACCTAAAATGACCATAACACTCCAAATTCTTATCCTAAACATGTATTGCGTCTCAAAAGTCAGTTCGAGTTCATGCCACGTGCAAAAGATCTAAGTTTAGCCAAGTTCATCTTGTTTGATCCTAAACACTTCCAATCGGGTCATTTCGACTCTATAGTACTAGAAGCACAAAAAATGGCCAAAACATTCCAAATACTTATACCAAACGTGTATTGAGTGTCAAAAGTCAGTTCGAGTTCATGCCTTGCCTAAAAGAGCCATGTTTAGACAAGTTCATCTAGTTTGGGTATAAACACATCCCATTAGGTCTTTTTGACTCCATATGGCACTAGAAGCACCTAAAACGTTGACAACAATACAAATTCTTATCCTAAACATCTATTGATTGTCAAAAGTCAGTTCGAGTGCACGCCAAGGACAAAAGATCCAAGTTTAGCCAAGTTCGTCTAGTTTGGCCTAGACACAATCCAATGGGTCTTTTTGGCTTCGAATGGCACTAGAAGCACCTAAAAGGACCACAACAATCAAAACTTTTATTTGAAATGTGTATTGGGTGTCAAAAGTCAATTCAAGTGCACGCCATGCACGAAACGTCGAAGTTCATCTAGTTCAGTCTAAACACGTTCCATTGGGTCTTTTTGACTCCGTGTGGCACTAGAAGCACCATAAACGATTTTTTTGGTAAACAAATTGTATAAACCAAAACACACTTACACATGTACTAGGGGCATACCCCATGAGTAAAAAGGATCATAATGCAGTGACAGAAGCTCTCCCTTCTCTCTAGAATTCTTAGTTTCCGAGCTCTCTCCTCCCCCTACCTTTGAGGGAGTTTGGCAGGTTCATAATGGTGAATGAAGGGTATTTTTCTCAAGATTCAGGTGTTGCTAAGGGCATTAAAGGTGTTGGAAAGGGAATCAATGGAACTCCTTCTCAAGGAAAGTCACATTTGAAGAACTAAAAGAGGAGGAAACCCATTTTTAATGTCCAGGTAGTTGTTGAAGTAAATGCTCCTATGAGTGTCTTAAATTCTCAAAGTAAGAGCTCTAAAGTAGCTATTATCGCTTCCTCCTTTGAGGGGCAGAACCATAATCTAGCTAAACCTTCATCTTCATTACCAAAGGGAGAAAATCAGAATGGGTCCTTTGACCAGAAGAAAGTAAACCAAGCTTCTCTTACTGACCAGCTTCGGTATAGTCTTAATCGGAGCCGTGGTGTTCATGGAGAAGCTAGAAGAGGTACTCGGAGGTCCTTGAGCTTACCCAAGCTTCGTGGGGTTGAAGAAGAAGCCAAATATCTCTTGGTTAGTCAAGAAAATCAAATTCTAGAACAAAACAGTGTGCTATCTGCCTCTCAGGGTTTTAGGGGAGCTTGTCTCCTCCCAATTAATGCTAGAAGTGACCTTTTTGCAGCTAGAGTGGCTCCTCAAATCAAGGAGCCTTTTGACAGCCTTTTTGATGTGTCCTTGGATATTGGGAATAATCAAACTAGCGAAGATGGGATATCAAATCTTGAAGATATTTCTCTCTCCTATGACAATGATGCGAGTGTTGGTGGGGTCCCAATGCTAGTGGCAGACTCTCTCTCCTCTCTTAGCTCCACCTCAGCATTAATTGTGAGTCACAAGGTGGATGTGACATTTCCCAAGAAAGCCAAGGGCTGCCATGGTCGTGCCATTGAGCTTGGAGAAGCTTTTTGTTTTGTGGTAAATTAAAATTTGTATAAATCGAAGAAGAAACATACAAATTTACAAGGGGCATATCCCTGGCAAAAGAAACAAAAAAGGAACCAACCAACACACAAGAAGGAGGCACCCAAACACTAACAGAAGATTACAAAAGATAATAGCCTAAAGTTACAAAAGAACCAATCTTAATTGTCAACAATAGAATCATTCAATCCCTAGGTAAGCTGAATGGTTTTGTTATCCTCAGTCACGGAGAATCCTTTAAGACTCAAAAATCTACCTCTAATGGCGTTTGTAATGTAAGCAAAGATCACTTTCGTGTCCTTCATTTTGCCCTCAAAGACTTGATTATTTCTCTCTCTCCAGATATGGTAGACAAACGAGCTGAACATAAGCTTCAACATAAGGCCCAAGAAGTAGCCTTTCTTAACTTTCACAAGGAGCCATGAGATAACTTGATTCCAGTTCCTAGGAGAAGACACCAAGTCACACAAACAAACTACTTTCTGCTAAATAAAACTAGAATAAGGGCAAGAAACAAACAAGGTGTTCAGAAGATTCTGAAGGATGCAAGCAAAGTACACAACTACTAACATTGGAAGACCCAGGAGAGGAGGTCCAAGCAGTCAATCTATCTGCAATTGCAAGCCTATTAAGAACAGCAAGCCAAGTAATAAAGCTATATCTGGGAATATGCTTCTTAAACCAAATAAGAGGAGCTCATCTCACTTTTTCACCAGCTGAAGCCATTTTCCTATAAGTGTGCCCCATAGAGAAAAGACCAGAGGGAGAAAGAGTCCAAATCCAAGAGTCCAAAGAGGACTCTTTAGGAGGGGGAAGATGGACCTCTCTAATTTTGATAAGCTCATGAGAGTTAGAAATAGGCCAGTTCCAAGCTGCATTTCAGATCGCTGAGCTCACCTTGGTAGTCCAATCCTAACCAGTGCAAAAAAAGAATCCTAGGCCCAAACCTTTGAGAAAGAGCCCCCAAAGGGTACCAAGGGTAAGAGAAGAGAAATCTGCTCACCATTTCCCACAAGAGCTTTGCAATACCCAGCAAACTTGTCTCTGATTTTCTGATTTTCAGAATTTTCCTCCAACTCCAAGGAGGATTAGTGGCAAGCTTAACCAAGAAGATAGAGCTCTCTTGATCAAGAAAAACTTGCACCAATCCTTCCAAAGGAAAGCTTTATCCAAGAGACCAGAAATCAGAAATGCTTAGCCACAACTACTTCATTAGCTAGAGAGAGATCTCTAAGGTGCAAACCTCATTGGGACTTATCAAGGCACAAGTCACTCCAAGCCACTTTAGCACCAGAATGCTTTACAGCTGACGCATTCCACAAGTAAGTCCTAATTACCACCTGAATCATATTCAAGATCTTCTTGGGAAGCCAGTTTTGAAAAATAGCATAGAGCATGAATTTAACCAGCAGTAATCTTCCAGTATAAGAAAGGTAGTTAGACTCCCAATACTTCATCCTAGCTGTGATATGGTCTACTAGAGTGATACAATCTGTTTTTCTAAGCTTTGAGGTAATCAAAGGAACCCCCAAGTATCTCATAGGAAGATCCCCAATACTGAAATTGCACAACTCCAGAATTGCTTGAGAAGTGGATGGATGGACCCTAGACATGAAAATCTGACCTTTTTGTAGATTAGGTTGAAGACCAGACATAGCCTCAAACAAGTTTAAGCTCTCCATAATAAGTTGAACATAAGTAATATCACTCTTACAGAAGATAAAGAGATCATCAGCAAAGCACAAGTTAACAATACCAAGCTCCTTACACCTCCAGTGATAGCTTTATGAGAAGCATGCTTGAGAATACCAGATAAAACCTCCATAAGCAACACAAACAAATAGAGAGAGAGAGATAGGATCACCCTGTCTAATCCCTTTAGCACTTGAGAAGTAGCCAGTCAACTCACCATCGACCACAATAGAGAAAGAAGGAGAGAAGATACACTCCATCAGACAGTTAGAAAAATGATCAGGAAAACCCAAGTAGTCAAAGATTCTGCCGATACTCTCCCAATTCAAGCTATCATAAGCTTTTTTGGTATCAACCTTGAAAGCACATCTGGGACTATTAGAAGGCCTATGGTAACTTCTAACTATCTCTTGAGATAAGATGATGTTGTCATGCTTTCTCCTCCCTGGCACAAAAGCAGTCTGGTTGCTACTAATAAGATCAGGGAGCACTCTCTTAAGTCTATCAGCAAGCATTTTAGAAATGCATTTATAAACAACATTACAACAAGAGATAAGCCTAAAGTCACCAACATTAGAAGGATTGGGGACCTTAGGGATAAGAGCAATGGCAGTAGAGTTAACCTGTTGCAATAATGATTGGGAGCTAAAGAACTCCAAAATAGCCTTAGTAACATCTTTACCCACAATATGCCAACATCTTTTGAAGAAACCAGCAGAGAAGCCATCTGGACCAGGGGCTTTACTACTCCCGAAACTAAACATAGTTGTGTGAACATATTCTTCTGTATAAGGGTGGTTGTGGATAGCTAAATGAGCTTGAGAGAGCTTATTAGGGAGAATCTGAGAGAGAACACTCCAATCCACCTCCTGATCAATGTGAGATGTCCCAAGAAAATTCCCATAATAAGAAAGAATTTGATCTTTGATAGCCTGGTCATTTGTAATAAGGTCACCCTCCTCATTAACCAACTGATTAATTCTAGATCTGAATCTATTCTTCTTTAGTTTCTGAAAAAAGAAGGAGGAATTCTGATCACCCAAGGCAAGCTAATCAACTCTGCTTTTTTGCCTCAAAAAATCTTCTTCTGCATTCCTGAGCTGTGTGAAATCAGCAAATCTAATTTTCTCCTCCTCTTGAAGAGAGACGATACTAGGAGAGGCAATAAGGTCAGTTTGCACTTTAGAGAGGGCTTTTGTAGCCATAAGAGCCCTTTTAGAAATATCTGAGAAAAAAGAGGCATTAAATTTCTTAAGAGCAAATTTAACAGATTTTAGCTTCTTATAGAGACAAAACATGGCTGTCCCAAACACCTCAATCTCCCAAGCATCTTTAAGAGCAGCCCAGAAGCCTTCAAAATCCATCCAAAAATCAAAGAACTTAAAAGAAGGCTTAGGTCTAGCTGAGTTAGCCCTAAGCTGAATAATAATAGGAGAGTGATCAGAGATACCCGGAGTGTGAAAATGGCAAGAAGTAGCAGGAAACTCCGTAGCCCATTAACCAGGTCTCTATCGACCTTGCGCATATTGCTACCCTCACCAACTTGACCATTCCACCAGGTTAATTGACAACCACTATAAGGGAGGTCGAGAACCTCCAATTGATCAAGATAAGAAGAAAAATCAATTGAGCTATCATTCCACTTGAAATCACCACCACAATGCTCAATAGGCTTCAAAATAGCATTAAAGTCACCAAGAATGAGCTAAGGCTTCCCTTGACTAAAAGTCTTATGGGAGTCAAGCTTTTCCCATAAAGGCTTCCTAGAGATAGCATCATTGACTGCATACACCACAGAGACAAAGAAATCTGTCCTTTCCTGAAGAACGGTTAGCTTACAAAACATAGCTTGATCAAAGGCATCAATTAGAAGAATATCCAAAATCTTGAGATCCCAAGCTAAAACAATTATACCTTTGCTAGTGGGAGAATTGTTAGCAAAGGTGGCCAAATTGGGAAAAATAGATCTAGAAAGTCTAGCAAAATTATTACATTTGATCTTAGTCTCAACTAAAGCACAAAAAGATAATTTAAAGTCTTTACAAAGTTTCCTAACTTCAGCTTACTTTAGAAGGCCATTAAGCCCTCTTATATTCCAAGAAGCTAAATTAATCATAAAAAGGGGGAGACAGAGTCACCATTCTCAGGGGGAGGATAAGTAACTTGATCAACCAATAAGATTAAGCCTTCAGCCTTTTGCCTCTTTTCAACCTCTTCAAAGCTGATTTAGAGAGCTTGGGAGAAGGACCAGGTTGGATAGTGACATTGACAATTGGGGAAGCTTTTGGGGGAGCCAAAATCAATGTAGAGTCAGAAGAGGCTTGGGGCTCATTTTTATCCTCAGAAGGCTCAATAAGACCCTTACCCTTCCTTTTGCTAACCACCTGAGTCCATTCGTTGTCTTGGTCTTCCACATGGATGGTATTAAGAGGAAAGGGAGGAGAGATTTCACCCACTGGCTCCTCATAAACCATAAGCTCCCTATTATCTTGGGGAGAAGAATCTTTGCTAGCGATTTCTTCCTCACTAGTTAGATTATTCTTAGGGGCCACTTTGGCATCACAATCATGACCAAAGAGGCAACATTTAGCACATCTCTTTGGTAGACACTCATACTCTACATCCACCACCACTGGATCCCATCCGTCAAGGCCAAGGTAAATGATGAAAAACTTAATCAAATCAGAGGAGGCTGGAATTTTTACACAAACTCTAGCATAATCATGTCTATAACTAGAGGCAGTAGCATTGTCAGAGTGGGAAGGGATACCCACAGCACTAGCAATGTGACTTAGAGCTTCTTCAGTCCATAATTCAATTGGAACATTCCACAATTTAACCCAAATTGGAAGGGTTGAAAGTTTCTCCTTTGAGAATTTAACATTTGGCTGCCACTCTTGCAGCATAATAGGCCTACCTAAGAGTTTCCAAGGTCCATCTTCTTAGACTGAGTTTATCCTCCACAGAGTCAAATTTGAAATAGAAAAGGCCTCTGGCAGCCGAGACCTCCTGAATTCCTCTTTTAGCCCAAAGTTGCAAAGCAATTTTCTTAACTAAGTGTAATGGAGCTGCCCTTCCTACAAAGTAGCCAACAAGGCAGCCTTCCAACCTAGGAAAAATCTCTTTAGTAATATAATCAGGAAGCTTAAGTGTGACATTACCACTTTCCATAATGGAAGAGCTCACATAACCTAAGGTTAGCTTCTTTTTCATGTTACCTTTAACCTTTTCAGCCCATGAACCAACCGGTTTCTCATGAGCAACACTCTTATTAGCTAAAAGGTCTTGATAAACTCTATTCTCATGCAGCTTTTTAGAAGAAGAAGTTGGGGAAGAAGGAGAAGAGGTCACCTTCTGTTTCCCATTAGAATCTGGTTTAGGAGAGAGAAAGAGGTTTCTCCAAGCTTAAACCCACGACCATGGCAGCCCTTGACCTCTTTGGTAGAAGTAAAATCCACCTTGTCACTCACAATCAATGCTGAGGTTGAGCTAAGGGAGGAGAAAGAATCTGCCATCAGCTTTGGGACTCCAACTACGTTCACATCATTGTCATGGGGAAGAGAAATATCTTCTTTCTCTTTCCCTTCTATCAAAGCACCATCTACTTTCTCTTTCCCCTTAGATAAAGAAGCTGCCACCTGTCACCCTAAGGGGCTGTCCACGTCATGATGGGAGAGAGGAGACTTATCTAATAAAGAATTACCTTGAGTGTCCTTTCCTTTATTAGAAAGGATAGTAGTAGATTGTTGACCAAGTTAAAGCTTGGGAGCTGGAGCCTCACTCTTCCCCAAGATGACCACATCACACCCACTTGCCAAGAAAGAGCGGTCACCTCTCCCTTTTGATGCTTGGCAGCTGTTTTTCCTCTTCTCCAAGCAAGATGATTTGAGACAAGCTTGATTTGTCTTCTATCAAAGGACACTCATCATTACCTTTGACAGAGAGGTAATGAGTATCATCTTCAACCTTTGGAGCTCTAGGCAAGCTGGTTGATCTCCGAGCACCACCTCTAGCTCCTCCTCTTAGCTACTTCTCTTAAAACTTGAGCGAAGTTGGTCTGAAAGAGTCAGCTCAAGTAATTTGCTCCAATTGTGATCAGAAGAAATAAGATTATCTCTAAGCTTTGAATGATCAGAAATAATCTCCTTTGCAACTAATAAACCTAAAGCTTCCTTGGACTGAGCTTCTAACTTCCCAGGCTAAACAAAACCACTCTCTGGTCCAAATTTCTTACTATTAGAACCTTGCTTAAGAGCATTAAAACCAATAACATGGGCATTAGCTTCCCTAGCTCCCTTAGTAACCATATCATTCGAAATAGCATGGCCATTGAAAGACACTCCAAGCATAGCTTGACCACTAGCTGAATCTTTCTTAAGACCACTTGAAACTTGCTTACCAATATCTGCAACATGCTTAATTTACTCATCATTAATTATTATTAGAGGTCGTGGCCTCCCCTAAGGGAGGGAGAGGCAAAACTAAAACTAGAATTCTAGAGAGAGGGGAGAGCTTCTCTCACTAAAAACCGTATCTAAAAAAAATAGTCCAAGGTTCTTGGAGAAGCTTCTCTCTCTCCTAAATCTGATTCTAAAGGAAAATAGAAGGTGAGCTCTTTTCCTTCTCCTCTGATTTCTTCCCCTAATAACCTTCATGAAAATAGAGTTTATCAAGACCTTTTAACTAATAATGGTGTAGCTCAAGAGAAACCAGCTGGTTCTTGGGCTGAAAGGTTAAGGGCAACCTTAAAAAGAATCTAAGCTTAGGATATATGAGCTCTTCTTATGTGAAAAATGGAAATGTCACTGTGAAGCTCCCTGATTACATTACCAAGGAAAACTTCTCAGGTGGGAGGATGCCTTGTTGGTTACTTTGTGGGTAGGATAGCACCCTACATTTAGTTAAGAAAATTGCTATGCAACTTTGGGCTAGAAGAGGAATTCAGGCGGTCTAGGTAGCCAGAGGTCTTTTCTATTTTAAATTTGGTTCTGCGGAGGATAGAAATTCAGTCTCAGAAGATGGTCCTGGGCACCTTTTAGGTAGGTCTATTGTGCTCCAAGAATGGCAGCCAAATGTGAAATTCTCCAAGGAGAAGCTCTCTACCCTTCCAAAGCAAGCTGAGGTTAGCAAACTTTAGAGATATTTCAAGTTATCTTTTTGCATCTTAGTTGAAACTAAGGTCAAGTGTTCTAATTTTGCTATTCTTTCTGGATCTCTCTTTCCCAATTGGGTGAGCATTGCTAACCACTCTCCTACTAGTAAAGGTAGAATTGTGTGGGACCCCAAGGCTTTAAATGTTCAATTAATAGATGCTTCGCGATAGGGAAGAATTTGTTGTCACTGTGGTTTATGCAGCCAATGATGCTATCTCAAGGAGGTCATTATAGGATAAGCTTGGTTCTCATAAGTTGTTAAGTCAGGGAAAGCCTTGGCTTGTACTTGGTGACTTTAATGCTTATTTTGAAGCCTAGTGAGAATTGTGGTGGTGATTTTAAGTGGAATGATAGTTCTATTGATTTTGCTGCTTGCCTCAATCACTTGGAGGTCCTTGATCTTCCTTATACTGGCTGCCAATTCACTTGGTGGAACCGTCAAGTTGGTGGGGGTAGCAAGATGCGCAAGCTTGACAGAGCATTGGTTGATGGTAATTGGGCTTTGGAGTTTCCTTCTACTTCTTGCCATTCTCACACTCCGGGTAACTTTTATCACTCTTCTATTATTATTCAGCTTAGGACGATTATTTTTTCGGTAAGCAAAAAAATGTATTAACCCGAAAAATACAAACAAATATACAAGGGGCATACCCCAGGATATACAAAGCTACAAAGCCAAAAAAGAGATAAGCATAGCTAGTTAAAGCCAAAATAATTCTAAACCCAAAAAAAAAAATAAACCAACTAAAACTCAACTCATTACAAAAACAAACCAAACTCCTCAATACAAAGAAACATTACAAAGAAAAAAATTAACATATTCAGCCCCTAGGATGCTCAAAAATCAAATGGTTGAGATCCCAAGCAGGTTGGAGAGACAGGTTCAAATCTGAGGAAATGACACCCCTAAGCAACCAAAGCCTATCCCTAATGGAGCCCGAGATAACCTTGATCAAAATAGCATTATACCTGATTTTTTCCTGGAAGATTCTGAGGTTCCTCTCCCTCCAAATATGGTAGAGAAAGGTTGTGAACATAAGCTTTAGAATGGAGCTAACAGGGGACTTACCTTTGGCCTTAATTAGGAACCAAGAGATCCATTGATACCAGCTAGACTGGGGGTTTCTCAAACCACATTTAGCTAGAAGAGTGTCCCAAATTGACCTTATGGATTTGCATCCCACAAAAGGAGCTCAACTGACTCACACTCACCCACACAAAATACACATGAAGGGCTAATAGATGTAGGGATGGACCAATGTTCCATTCTATCCTTAGTCAGCAACTTTCCTTTGATCGCTACCCAAGAGAGGAAGCTAAACCTAAGAACATGGCGATTGAACCAAATCAGCTTAGCCCACCTCACACACTCCCTATCCAGAGCAAGGGCTTTATAGGTATCTTTAACTAAGAAAAGCCCTTTCTTGCTAAGGGCCCAAGCCCAAGAATCCCTAGACCCTTGGGAGGGGGAGAGGGGTATCTCTAATCTCCATAAGCACAATAGTGTTTGAAGAGGGCCAAATCGAGCACCTATTTCAAATTATCCTTACTCACTCTAGAGCCAATATCCACCTTGGACCCGAGAGAAGTCTTGGGACAAATTTGTTAATGAGAACCCCCAAACAGTGCCATTGATTTGTAAGAAGCCTCACAGACTCCCCATTGCCAATAGTAACTTTACAAAAGGGAGAGATTTTATCCCTTAATTTCAGAATCTTTCTCCAAACCCAAGAGCAAGCAGAAGGAATAAGAGTAATAAAAATAGAGCTCTTTTTCACTAAGAAGGTGAAGCACCAATCCTTCCACAAGTAATAGCAATCATCTGAGATTAAGAACCAAAGGTGCCTTGCCACTAAAACATAATTAGACAGAATCAAGTCCTTTAAACCAAGACCCCCCCCCCCCCCC
>QANY01003688.1:1814498-1872473 GCA_003255025.1 Datisca glomerata
CCCCCCCCCCCCGAGATTTAAGGAGCAATTTAATGAAGTCTCCTAACAAAAGATAAATATTTTATTTCCCAAGATCTGATTCTAGCCACAATACTCTCAACCAAGGAGTCACAATCAGTCTTTCTTAACTTAGAAGTAATGAGGGGGACTCTCAAGTATCTGATAGGCAAAGAACCCACAGTTAAAGGCCACTTATGGAGAATTCCGCTAGGCCAAAGCCTGTGATATGAACCTCACTGTCGCTTTGCGATGAAACCCGATAACAATGATGGTTCAAGAATCCAATGATCGATTTTAAAGAAGAAGAAACCCCAACCCATTTTCTATGACACAAAGAGAACCTTAGGTATAAGACCTAAGACCCAAATTTATGTTTCAAAAAGAACCAAAGGTATGGTTTAGACGCTACACTCAAGAACAAGAAGGAAAAGTGAGTGATAAGTCTAGGTTTTAGATGTCACAAGAATATTCTTGATAAGTCTGAAAAAGTTCTAAGAAGAACCAAGGAAAAAACTATCACAAAAAAATTATGTTGATCCAAGTTTTTTGAAATGTGCCCACAATACATTGAAAGCTCATCCGAACCTTTGATTTTCTCCTCATTAGAGCTAGAAGCAGCCTCATCATTGCCATTAATGGCCATTTGGACCTTTCCTCCCTTATTTGGTGAGTTAAGGTTGTAGCTAAAGGTGCCAAAACAAGTAGCATGCTCCTCGTCATCTCCATTAATACGAGCATCAAGTGCTTCTGCCACATTTAGTGCACGGACACATGCTTTCTTTTCACCAACTTCTTTGTTCTCCATAACAAAAATCTCGTCCAAACTTGGAGATTCCTCCAAGGAAGAGTTAGAAGCAACTCTGAATTCTGGGTTTTCCAGCATCGAACTCCCATATCCTTTAAACTTTAGAACAACTTTATGAGATTGAAAGCTCATCTTACCTGAACTTTTCTTACTGATCTTTGAACCTTGTTGAGTCTTGGTTTCAAAATAGGCATCATTCACCATTTTAGAAACTAAGCTCAGCTACTCCCATAAGAGGAGCAACAGAAAACCCTCACCTGGTTTCTAGAGAGAAGGGATAGCTTCTCTCTCTAGCTAGTGAGAGTTTTCTCTGACCAGAAAGAGAACCTTAGGTATACGACCTAAGACCCAAATTGATGCTTCAAAAAGAACCAAAAGTATGGTTTAGACGCCACACTCAAGAACAAGAAGGAAAAGTGAGTGATAAGTCTAGGTTTTAGACGCCACAAGAATATTCTTGATAAGTCTAAAAAAGTTCTAAGAAGAACCAAAGAGAAAACTCTCACAAAGAAATTATAATGATCAAAGTTTTTTAATACATTGTGAAACCATACTTAAATAGAAAAACTAGAAGCCTAAAGAGTCCTAAAGTGTTTAAATCACCTAAACTAAATTTAAAAGATAAAGAAATATTAATTACAAAAAATAAGGAACTTGTAATCCACCCAAAAGACTCTTATTGGTTGTCCACTTCTAGGTTAGGATTGCCAAGGTGTCTTGATTACTTGCCATCATTTAAAATGCCAAGTCATGCTCCATGTGGGCTGTCATGTTGGACTCCACATCATGTCCCATGTAGGCTGCCATGTTGGACATCACACCATGCTCCATGTATGATGTCATGTTGGATGTCACACATCATGTTCCATGTGGGCTGCCATGTTGGACGCCGCGTCATGCTCCATGTAGGTTATGAAGTTGACAAGTCTAACTTCTTCTTTTCCAGAATTAGACATCTCCACACTTGTTTGGACCTCCACTTGCTCCACTAGCCCATTGAGTGCTTCAGCCATCCTCTTTGCTCTAACTCTTGTGATTGGACCGCTTGTTACTTGAAATTGATCCATCATTTGAGCTTGTACAACCGGATGCTCATCATTTCCTCCCTCTTGAGAAGGATTTGTCCTCAAATCGTCACCTACATCAAACGGGGACAAGTTAGTCACATTAAATGTAGCACTTACATTATACTCACCGGGCATGTCTAGCTTGTAGGCATTGTCATTGATTCTTGCAAGGACTTGGAATGGTCCGTCACCCATTGACTGAAATTTGGACCTCCTTTGTTCGGGAAATCTCTCTTTTCTCATGTGCAACCATACCCAATCTCCGGGTTCAAAGATAATTTTTTCCTTCCTTTGTTTGCTTGCTTGGCATAATGCTCGGTTCTCTTTTCAATGTTGAGCCGTGTCTTCTCATGGATATTCCTCACAAATTCAGCTTTCTTTTTACCATCTAAGTTAACATATTCTTTCATGGGTAAAGGAAGCAAATCCAAAGGAGTTTGTGGATTAAAACCATATACAACTTCAAATGGTGAAAATTGTGTTGCCGAATGCACATGTCTATTGTATGCAAACTCTACATGTGGTAAACACTCCTCCCATGAGTTCAAGTTCTTTTGGATGATAGCTCTTAACAAGGTGGACAAAGTTCTATTTACTACCTCGGTTTGACCATCGGTTTGAGGGTGACAAGTGGTTGAAAATAAGAGTTTTGTTCCTAGTTTACCCCATAAAGTGTTCCAAAAGTAGCTTAAAAACTTAGAATCCTTATCCGAAACTATAGTTCTAGGCATACCATGCAACCTAACTATCTCCTAAAGAACAAATCAGCTATATGAAACGCATAATCGGTTTTGTTAGATGGAATGAAGTGTGCCATCTTAGAAAATCTATCTACCACAACAAAAATAGAATCTTTTCCTTTCTTAGTTCTAGGTAACCCTAACACAAAATCCATCGAAATATTGACCCAAGGTTCCCTAGGTATCTCCAATGGTGTGTACAATCCATGGGGTTTAATCTTTGACTTAGCTTGTTTACACTTCACACACCTTTCACAAATTCTTTCTACATCTCTCTTCTCATATGTGGCCAAAAGAAGTGCTCATGCAAAATGTCTAGTGTCTTAGCTATACCAAAGTGCCCCATTAAACCACCCCCATGTGCTTCCCTAACTAGCAACTCTCTCAATGAACTCTTAGGCACACAAAGTTTATTTTCCCTAAACAAGTAACCATCATGCCTATAAAATTTATGAAAAGCAACCTTTTCACATGCGTTAAACACATTGGAAAAATCAGGATCATCAACACAATTCTTTAATGTGTTCAAAACCAAGCAATTTTACATCTAGGGTAGAGAGTAGTGTAGACCTTCTTGACAGAGCATCATCCACAATGCTCTCTTTCCCTTGCTTATACCTGATTACATATGGAAAGGTCTCTATGACTTCCACCCACTTGGCATGCCATTTGTTGATCTTGTGTTGTCCCTTCAAGTGCTTCAAGGATTCATGATCCGTGTGAATCACAAATTCTTTAGTCCACAAGTAGTGTTGCCATGTTTCCAATGCTCTCACCAAGGCATACATCTCCTTGTCATATGTTGGGTAGTTCAACACACCCCCATTGAATTTCTCACTAAAGTAGGCAATTGGTTGATCCTCTTGCATTAGGATAGCACCCATACCTAAACCTGAAGCATCACACTCAATTTTGAAGGTTTTAGCAAAGTTAGGTAAAGCAAGTAAATGTGCATTGGTTAGTTTTTCTTTGAGCAAATTGAATGCCTTTTCTTGTTCACTACCCCACTTAAATCCAACATTATTTTTAATGAAATTGGTTAAGCAAAGGTGCATTAGTTAGTTTTTCTTTGGGCAGCTATAATGCTAAACTTTTTCACAAATCTTCTATAAAAGCTAGCCAATCTCTAATTGCTTTTATTTTTTCCTTATCTACCTCAATTCCCTTAGCACTAACAACAAAGCCTAGAAAACACCAATTTATCCGTGCAAAATGTACATTTCTTGAGGTTAGCAAACAATTTTTCCTTTCTCAAAACTTCAAGAACAGATTTCAAGTGCATTGCATGCTCATCAAAATCTTTGCTATAAATCAATATGTCAACAAAATAAACAGCCACAAATTTTCCCATGAAAGTACGTAAAACATGGTTTATTAATCTCATGAAAGTGCTAGGTGCATTAGTCAATCCAAAAAGCATTACTAACCACTCATATAAACCATATTTTGTTTTGAAAGGCATTTTTCATTATCACATTCTTTCATCCTAATTTGATGATATTGACTTTTAAGATCAATTTTAGTAAACACACAAGAATCATGCAATTCATAAAGCATATATCTAATCTAGGAATGAGATGGCGATACTTTACAGTGATGTTATTTATATGGCTCGACAATCAACACACATCCTCCATGTTCCATCCTTTTTAGGCACAAGCAATACAGGGACAGCGCATGGACTCGTGCTTTCACATACATACCCCTTCTCCATGAACTCATCAACTTGTTTTTGTAGCTCCTTCGTCTCCTCCGGATTGCTACCATAAGCGGGTTTGTTTGGAATGGAAGCTCTAGGTACAAAATCAATTTGATGCTCAATTCCCTTAATTGGTGGCAACCCTTTTGGCATCTCCTCGAGGAAAACATCTTCGAAGTCCTGCAAAAATACTAGGAAAAGAGTGATTAAGTTCGTTAGTGGAAAGCAAGCGTCTTTGTACAAAAGTACAAGTAAAGGCCGCTTGGAACTCAAAGCTCTCTTAATCTCACTCTCTTTTGCATAAAAAATTTCGTTTTTCCTCTCTTGATTTTTTCCACTTCTCTCGGCCAACTCTCTATTTCTCTCTCTTTTCTTTTGTTTAACCACTCCTTTTTTTGAACTCTCACTCTCTTGATTTTCTCACTCTTTTTCTTACATTCTCAGTCTCTCTTTCTTTTTCATTCTCTCTATTTAACTTTAATTGATCTTCATGCACTTGTTTTGGGGTGAGGAGAGCAAGAATAATGAGTTTCTTATCAATTACAAAGGAGTATCAAAGCTTTTGGTTATGAACCTCACCGTCGCTTTACGATGAAACCCAATAATAATGATGGTTCAAGAACCAAAGGATCGATTTTAAAGAAGAAGAAACCCCGACCCATTTTCTATGACACAAAGAGAACCTTAGGTATAAGAACTAAGACCCAAATTGATGCTTTGAAAAGAACCAAAGTTATGGTTTAGACGCCACACTCAAGAACAAGAAGGAAAAGTGAGTGATAAGTCTAGGTTTTAGATGCCAAGAATATTCTTGATAAGTCTGAAAAAGTTCTAAGAAGAACCAAAGAGAAATGATGAGGATCCGGTTGTACAAGTTCAAATGATGGATTCATTTCAAGTAACAAGCAGTCCAATCACAAGAGCTAGAGCAAAGAGGATGGTTGAAGCACTCAATGGGCTAGTAGAGCAAGTGGAGGCCCAAATAAGTGTGGAGATGTCTAATTCTGGAAAAGAAGAAGTTAGACTTGTTAACTTCATAACCTACATGGAGCATGACGTGACGTCCAACATGGCAGCCCACATGGAGGATGATGTGTGACATCAAACATGACATCATACATGGAGCATGATGTGACATCCAACATGGCAGCCCGCACGGAGTATGACTTGGCATTTTGAATGAAGATAAGTAATCAAGACACCTTGGCAATCCTAACCTAGAAGTGGACAAGCAATAAGAGTCTTTTGGGTGGATTACAAGTTCCTTATTTATTGTAATTATTATTTCTTTAACTTTTAAATCTAGTTTAGGTGATTTAAACACTTTAAGACACTTTAGGTTTCTAGTTTTTCTATTTAAGCATGGTTTCACAATGTATTAAAAAAGACTTTGATCATTATAATTTCTTTGTGAGAGTTTTCTCTTTGGTTCTTCTTAAAAATTTTTAAGACTTATCAAGAATATTCTTGTGGCGTCTAAAATCTAGACTTATCACTCACTTTTCCTTCCTGTTCTTGAGTGTGGGTCTAAACCATACCTTTGGTTCTTTTCGAAGCATCAATTTAGGTCTTAGGTCGTATACCTAAGGTTCTCTTTCTGGTCAGAGAAAACTCTCACTGGCTAGAGAGAGAAGCTCCCCCTTCTCTCTAGAAACCAGGTGAGGGTTTTCTGTTGCTCCTCCTCTAGGAGTAGCTGAGCTTAGTTTCTAAAATGGTGAATGATGCTTATTTTGAAATCAAGACTCAGCAAGGTTCAAATATCAGTAAGAAAAGTTCAGGTAAGATGAGCTTTCAGTCTCATGATGCTGTTCTAAAGTTTAAAGGATATGGGAGTTCGATGCTGGAAAACCCAGAAGTCAGAGTTGCTTCTAGCTCTTCCTTGGAGGAATCTCCAAGTTTGGACAAGATTTTAGTTATGGAGAACAAAGAAGTTGGTGAAAAGAAAGTGTGTGTTCGTGCACTAAATGTGGCAGAAGCACTTGATGCTCGTATTAATGGAGATGACGAGAAGCATACTACTTGTTTTGGTACCTTTAGCTACGACCTTAACTCACCAAATAAGGGAGGAAAGGTCCAAATGGCCATTAGTGGCAATGATGAGGCTGCTTCTAGCTCTAATGAGGAGCAAATCAAAGGTTTGGATGAGTTTTCAACGTCTTGTGGGCACATTTCTTTGGTCCCTTCTTCTCAGGTACACAAGGACTTGTTATTACTGGATTCTAGTGCTTTAAAGGTTCCTTCATCCTTGGGTGGAGCCCCATGTTTTGTAAATGAAGCTTTTATAGGTGCTTCTAAGGATAAAAAGCATATTCAAAAGCAAACAAGCTTTCCTATGTCTGAAAAGCTCAAGAAAATCACCAAGGGTTCTCTGGCCAAAGGAGGAGCACGAAGGAGAGAGATGAACAAGGTAAAATCTTTTGTCCATTGGTCAATGAGGCTGTACTTGAGAGCTAATCAACTCCTGCCACCTCACCAATTCTAGCTAACCCTAGTTGTGTATGGAGTACAGACAATGACATGCATTCTGATCAAAGAGTGAAAGGACAAAAGGAAAACGAGAAAGGACATCTACTCTTCCATACCTTGGGCAACAACAAAGCTAAAACTTTGCTTGCAAGGACAGACAACCTGACCCAAAACTCGGAGCAAGGACAATCAGTCTTAATTATGGCTGTAACTGAAGATAAAGGTGATTTGACATTGCCTTTGCCCAAGACATCCTTGGAGCACGTTTTAGGTACCCTTGTACTACCACCTAAGCATGTATATGACTCCTCCACGTCAGCTTCATCAAGGACAGACAACCTGCCCCAAATCCCAGAGCATGTACAGCCTCTCTTAATTACAGTTGTACCTGAACATAAAGGGGATTTGACCTTGCCTTTGCTCAAGACATCCTTGGAGCATGTTGCAGGTACCTTTGTACTACCACCTAAGATGGGAAGGACACCTCCATGTCAGCTTCATCTTCTCTAACAGCTCGAAAACCTCATTCTTCCATTTTTTCCAGAATATAATCAAGTAGTTGATGATCTTGAGTTATATGCTTTTACTCAGGGGTTTCGATGAAATTGTGAGTACTATCCTTCCCCCAAAAATTACAAACCTTTAAAGAATTAGGAGGAGGTTGCTATGGGTATTTTCTGAAACCCTTAAGAGCAACACTATCTACCATAAAATTTGTGAAGCTTCACCTAAAAATCAACAAAAGGATGGATCTTGGGCTGATAAAGTTACTAACCTAGTAGGTTTGATACAATTTATGAAGAACATAGGGTCATTGTTAAGCTCCCTGACTTTGTTACCAAAGACAACTTTGCCAAATGTGAGACTTGTTTGGTTGGCTATTTTGTGGGTAAAACAGCTCCATTACACTTGGTTCAGAGGATTGCGTTGCAACTTTGGAAAGGGAGAGGTCTCCTTGATGTTCAAGCTTCCAAAGGACTCTTCTATTTCAAATTTGATAACTTAGAACACCGAGATTATTTCTTTAAAGATGGACCTTGGCATTTGTTAGGGAAACCTCTTATTCTTCAACCATGGGAACCTAATGTGAAATTCACAATGGAAAAGTTAGCTAAGATCCCCATTAGGGTGAAACTTTGGAATGTTCCCCTTAAGTTGAGAACCTCTGAAGCTCTAAGCTACATTGCTAGTGCAGTGGGTAAACCCCCATACTCGGATCACTTGACTGCAAAAGGAGTGAAAAGAGACTTTGCTAGAATCTGTGTTAAGATTTCAACCAAGTCAAGAATCCTTAAGCATCTTGACATTGATCTTGGTATTGAAGGATGGGATCTGATTGATGTTTTGTAGAATATGAGGCCCTACCAAAGAAGTGTGATATCTTTGGTCATGATTATGATTTCATCTAGGAAGCTAAAACACATTCTCCTAATCCCCAAGCTATAGCCCCATCTCTACCACAATCCAACCCTAGCTCCACCCCACACATTCCACCCCTAAACAATCCCCCATTTCTCCCTCACTTCTCCCAAACACACCTCCCTCAACCTGTTGGGATGATGACAGTGGCTGGATTGAGATTCAATCCAAGAGATCAAGGAAGAAAGTCAACTCAGAAGTGGGACTTGAATTGGCCTTAGTGCTAGACCAAGACATAGTTGAAGATTCCCCACTAAGGGTGGAACCTATTGAGCACGCAACTGAGGTAGAAGAGGATAATCTTGCTGTCATGAGCAAGAACCAAGAGCTTTCTTCCCCTTCTCCTTCTCTAAACACTCCCAGCTCAAGAAAAAGGAGAAAGAAGAAGAAGAAGGTCAATGACACACCACACCCTATAAAGGGTAGAGATAAAGGAATTGCATCTAGTGGGAAAACCCACAACCCACACATTCATGTTTAATCTTGCTACTTGGAACATTAGGGGGCTCAACGACTCCTTAAAACAAGCTGCTGTGAGGAAGCTTTGTAAGAATTTCAATCTTTCTCTTTGGTCTTTACTTGAAACTAAAGTGAAAAACTTTAAATTCACTAATATTGCTAAGGCCACTTTTCCTAATTGGGAGGTGGTGGCAAACTACAATTTTACTGCAGGGGGTAGAATTTGGGTTGCTTGGGACCCAAAAGTACTTGATGTAATAGTTTTGGATACTACTGACCAAGTTATATGTTTTAAGCTTACTATTAAGCATTCTAATGTTGTATGTTATATCACATTTGTATATGCTTCAAATTCTAAAGTGATTAGGAAGAAGCTTTGGGAATCCTTGTGCTCCCACCACTCACTCACTTCTCATGCCCCATGGATTATCACCAGAGATTTCAATGTTATTGCGTCCCCTAGTGAGAAATCAGGAGGAGCTAAGGGATGGGATGAGGGCATCTTTGACTTCAACAAATGCACTTTCACTATTGAGGTTGAGGACCTTGCATACTCAGGTTGTCAATTCACATGGTCAAACAAGCATTAGGATAGAACCTTTATTATGTGTAAGTTTGATAGAGCCATGGCAAATATTCACTGGATGGACTCGTTCCCAGACACAAAGTGTCTCTTTGCTCCAGTTATCTTACTTCTAGAGTTAAATTGGCTGAAGCACACATGAAGTCAATTCAAAACTTGTTGGGAAATGACCCTTTAAATGCATTGTTACAGGCTCAGGAGAGAGATGCATGCTCCAAATTCTTTGAGCTTAGACATGCTGAAGAGAGCTTCTACAAGCATAAGTCAAGAGTACAGTGGCTTCAGTTGGGTGATCAGAACAATTCTTTCTTTTTTCAAAGCATGAAAAAGAATAGATGCAAAACCAAGATTACACACCTGGACAACCAAGGCTCTCTACTTACTTCCCATGAGGAGATCCAAGATCATATATTGGATTACTACAAAAATCTGTTGGGTACACCAAATGAAGAAATGGGAGTCAATTGGAGTATACTTGATTGTGCTTTGCCAAGAAAGCTTGGACCTGATCAGGCTATACCTTTGGCTCTTCCCATTGAATAAAATGAGGTCAAGCAAGCTATTTTCAGTATGGGAAGTGGCAAAGCTCCTGGACCAGATGATTTTTCAACTGGGTTCTTTAACAAAGCATGGCATGTGGTGGGTGGGGATTTAACCAAAGTTATTTTGGAGTTCTTTACTACAGGTAACCTCCTAAAAGAGGTTAACTAAACTACAATCACCTTAATACCAAAGGTCCCTAATCCCACTAGTATTGAGGACTTTAGACCTATCTCTTGCTGCAATGTAGTCTACAAGTGCATCACAAAAATACTTGCTGAAAGACTCAAGCTTGTATTACCCAACATCGTAAGTCAGAACCAAAGTGCTTTTATCCTAGGAAGGAGAATGGCTGAGAATATTTTTCTCTCCAAATAATTGCTTAGAAGCTATCATAGATCACTTGGTTTGCCATGGTGTGCTCTCAAGGTGGACCTTAAGAAAGCCTATGATAGTGTGAACTGGTCATTAATAGGTAAAGCTTTTCAATGCCTTGGCTTCCCAAATGTTTTCATTTCTTGGGTCATGGAGTGCCTTTCTTCTCCCTCATATTCAGTGAATATAAATGGTGAGCTGCATAGTTACTTTAGGGGTGCTAAAGCAATTAGACAAGGGGATCCAATCTCTCCTTACATCTTCGTCATCATCATGGAGGTCTTGACAGGGATCTTGAGATTTGCAGCCAAAGACTCAGAGTTGAAGTTCCATTGGAGGCGCAAAGAGCTTAACTTAGTCAATTTGTGCTTTGTTGATGACCTACTCTTGTTTTGTAAAGGAGAGAGAAACAATGTGCATGTGATTAAGGAAGCTTTGGCCATTTTCCAAGAGCTATCGGGGCTTCAACCAAATATTTCAAAGAGTCAACTGTTCTTATCAGGGGTGAGCCCAGAGATGTCTTCTATCATTCATGCTTAACTAGATTTTACAGAATGGTCTCTTCCAGTTAGATATCTTGGCGTCCCACTCATTACAACCAAGCTTACCAAATCAGATTGTCAAGGTTTGGTTGACAGACTCACTATGAGAATCAGGTCTTGGGAATCAAAGTATTTGTCTTATGCAGGAAGACTCAAACTTATCAAGACTGTCCTTATGGCTATAGTCAATTTTTGGAGTGGTCTCTTCATTCTCCCTAAAAAAGTGGTGAAGACAGTCTAATGCTTGGTAAGAAATTTTCTACGGAATGGCCAAGATACTAAAGCTTCTGGGGCCAAAGTAACTTGGGCAGACTTGTGTTTTGACAAGGTATAAGGTGGGTTATGCCTTAGGGATCTGGTTCTAGCTAATGAAGTTGCTATAGCCAAACACTTATGGTTCTTCCTACTCCCTTCTAAACGATCACTTTGGAAAGATTGGTGTCAAACACACCTAATCAGAAAGAGTTCAATTTTCTTGGTTTCCATTCCTTCTAATCCATCTTAGGTTTGGAGAAAGCTTCACAAGCTGAGGAGCAAGTTTCTATGATAGCTAATTATTTGTAAGAAGCTTCAATTCTTTCTTTTCTCAAGCTGAGGAGCAAGTTCCTCATCAGCCTGCTTTTAAGTTTTTTGACTATTGGATGGAGTTTAAGCTTAAATCTGTCAAAATTACTCTTAATAAGTTTAATGCTTCTTTTTGCTGTGATATCACTAAAAGGGCTCTTATTGCTAGAGAAGTTCTTTGTAAAGTGCAGGCTGACCTTGCTGCCTCCCCAAGTGTTGTTTCTCGTCAAGAGGAGGAGAAAATCAGATTTGCTGACTTCACAAAGCTCACAAATGCAAAAGAAGAGTTTCTAAGGCAAAATGCTAGAATTTATTGGCTCTCCTTGGGTTATCAGAACTCGTCTTATTTTTTCCAAAAACCTAACAAGAACAGAGTTAGATCTAAAATTAATTATTTGGTTAATGAGGAGGGTGACCTTATTACAGATGACCAGGCTATCAAGGATCAGATTCTCTCCTACTATGTTAATCTCCTTGGGTCTTCTAACCCTAATCAGGAGGTGGAATGGAGTGTTTTCTCTCGAATCCTCCCTAACAAGCTTTCTCAGGCACATGTGGCTTTTCTCAACCAGCCTTATTGAGAGCAAGATGTGCACACTACCATGCTTAGTTTGGGGAGTAATAAAGCTCCGGGTCCAGATGGGTTCTCAGCGGGTTTCTTTAAAAGAAGTTGGCATATTGTGGGCAAGGATGTGACTAAATCTATTTTGGAGTTTTTTAGCTCCCAATCTTTGTTGAGGCAAGTTAACTCTACTTCCATTGGTCTTATTCTTAAGGTTCCCAATCCTTCAAAGGTTGGGGATTTTAGGCCTATTTCTTGCTGCAATGTTATTTATAAATTCATCACTAAAATGCTTGCTGATAGGCTTAAGAAAGTGCTCCCGGATATTATTAGTAACAACCAGAGTGCTTTTGTGCCTGGGAGAAGAATTGCAGACAATATTTTCCTATCTCAGGATCTGGTTAGAAGTTACCATAGGACTTCTAATAGTCCGAGATGTGCTTTCAAGGTGGATATCAAAAACACTTATGATAGCTTAAACTGGGAGATTTTTGGCAGAATTTTTGTACTTGGGTTTTCCTGACCATTACTTAACTGTGTAATGGAGTACATCTCATTTCTTTCTTTCTCTATTATTATCAATGGTGATTTGACAGGTTACTTCTTTCCCTATGTATTTGTCTTGGTTATAGAGGTTCTCACTGGTATTCTCAAGCATGCTGCTCATAAAGCTGAGTTTGGCTATCACTAGAGGTGTAAGAAGCTTGGTATTGTCAACTTGTGCTTTACTGATGATGTGTTCATCTTTTGTAAGGTTACACTTCTTCTGTTGAGATTATTATAGATACTTTATGCTTATTTGAGGCTTTGTCTGGTCTTCAGCCTAATCTTCAGAAAAGTTAGGTCTTCATGTCTGGGGTCCACCCCACTACTTCTTAGTCTATTCTAGATTTGTGTAATCTCAGTATTGGGGAGCTCCCTATGAGATATCTAGGGGTCCCTTTGATTACCTCAAAGCTCAGCAAAATAGATTGTATCACTTTGGTGGATCATATTACAGCCAGAGTAAAGTCTTGGTAAAGTCTATGCTCTATGCCATTATTCAGTACTAGGTTGGTTTATTTAGTCTTCCCAAAAAAATTCTACATATGATCCAGGTTGCTATGAGGAATTACTTGTGGAGTGCCTCTGGTTCAAAGCATTATGGGTCTAAGGTGGCTTGGAGTGATATGTGCCTTTCTAAGTCTCAGGGTGGCTTGGGCCTTAGAGATCTCTCTTTGTCTAATGAGGTGGCAGTGGCTAAGCATTTTTGGTTCCTTGTCTCCTTGGTTAAAGCTTCCCTTCAAAAGGATTGGTGTAAGGTCTTCTTGATCAAGAAGAGCTCTATTTTCTTGGTTAAGCTTACCTCCAACCGTTCATGGAGTTAGAGGAAGATTTTGAAAGTTAGAGACAAGTTTGCTGGGTTTTGTAAAGCTCAGGTGGGAATGATGTGTAACTTTCTTTTCTCCAGGACCTTTGGCACCCTTTGGGGGCATTGGCATAAAGGTTTGGGCTTAGGATTCATTTTGTTACTGGTTGGGATTGGACTACAAAGGTGTGCTAAGTCATTCATAATGGTACTTGGAACGGGCCTACTTCTAACTCCCATGAGCTTATCACTATTACGGAGGTCCCCCTCCCCCCTCCTAGGGAGCACTTTTGGACTCTTGGCTTTGGACTCCTTCTCCTTCTGGTATATTCTCTGTCAGGCATACTTATAGGGCTCTTGCTCCAGCTGGAGATAAAGTAAGATGGGCTCCTCTTATTTGGTTTAAGAAGCACATCCGAAGATATGCTTCATTACTTGCTGTTGCTAATAGGCTTACAACTGGGGATAGATTGGCTGTTTCGATCTCCACTTCTGGGGCTCCCAACATTTGTTCTTGTGTACTTTGCTTGCATCCTATGGAAATCTCTGAGCACCTGTTTGTTTCTTGCCCTTTCTCCTGTCATATCTGGCAGAGTTTGGTTGGTTGGTGTGGATTGATCTCCTCTCCTAGGAATTAGAATCAGTTGATCTTTAGCTTCTTGTGAAATCTAAGATTGGTGACCTTTTGGGGCTTTTACTGAAGCTTATGTTCTGTACCTTTGTCTACCATATTTGAAGAGAAAGAAATGATAGAGTTTTTGAAGGCATGCTAAGAGACAAGAAAGTGGTATGGGCTTGCATTGTTAATGCCAGTAGCGGTAGATTTTTGAGTCTTAGTGGTTTCTTTACGACTGAAAACAACTGAATCATTCAGCTTGCTTGGGGATTGAATGCTTCTATTTTTTATACTTAATGTTTTTTTGTTGTTTCTCTTGTTGTAATCATTTTGGTGGCTAAGTTGGTTCCAATCTGTGTTTAGATTGTTCCCAACTAAATCTTTGTTTTGTTGGTTTGTCTGGAGTTTTCCCCTTGTATATTTGTAAGTATCTTCTTCGGTTAATACAATATTTTAATTTCTCGAAGAAAATACCCCAGGAAATACAAAATTAGAGCCTAATCAAAGGCTTAAGACGCGTAAATTAAACTAGTAATATGTAAAGTACTGAAAATAGATACCAAGGCTTTAGAAGACAGACAAGGTTTACAAAATGCTTGGGTTAAGACCTCATCTATCCACTAAAAGTATATTAGTATCATTAATGCAAAAACACTTCGAATCCTAAAGCCTTAATCTGGCTAATTGTGAGATAGCTTCAATTAGGACATTGGAATCTCTGATTTTGCCTTAAAAAATTCTTCCATTTCTTTCTCTCCATATATATAATAGATGTAGGAAGTAAAAGCTAGCTTAACTAGGACTCCTCTTAGTGACTTCCCTTTTGCATTAGTTAGCATCCAATCTATAAACTGATTCTTATGCAGGAATACTCCAACTTATCAAGGCTGTCCTTATGGCTATGGTCAACTTTTGGAGTGGTCTCTTCATTCTCCCAAAAAAAGTGGTGAAGACAGTCAAATGCTTGGTAAGAAATTTTCTATGGAATGGTCAAGATACTAAAACTTCTGGGGCCAAGGCAGCTTGGGCAGACCTGTGTTTTGACAAGGTACAAGGTGGGTTGGGCCTTAGGGATCTAGTTCTATCTAGTGAAGTTACTATAGCCAAACACTTATGGTTCTTGCTTCTCCCTTCTAAAAGATCACTTTGGAAAGATTGGTGTCAAACATACTTAATCAGAAAGATTTCAATTTTCTTGGTTTTCATTCATTCTAACACATCTTGGGTTTGGAGGAAAGCTTCTCAATCTCAGGAGCAAGTTTATGCCCTTTTGCTCTATAACTATTGGAGATGGTACTGCTGTGAAGCTTCTTACAGATAATTGGCATGCTCTAGGTGTCCTTTAGGCCAGATTTGGGCAAAGACTTTTGTCTGGAACTTCTTGGACTATGGAATCTATGGCGAGTGTTGTCATTCAAGACAATCAATGGCATTGGCCAACTTCAAACACCTTTGAGCTTCTTGACATTAGAAGTGTTCCAATTCCTCCTCCCCTAACTCAAAGACAAGATGTTTGGAAATGGAGTTCAAGTCAGAATGTAGATTTCTCTCTAAGTCTAACCTATAAGGCACTGTCCCCTACAAGACAACCGGTTAAGTGGACAAAGGTGATATGGTTATCTAAACACATCCTAAGGTGCAGCTTTATCTCTTTGTTGGCTTTGAGAAAAAAACTTTCCACTAGAGATAGGGTTGTACAATGGGACCAAACATCTTGTCATAGAAAACGGGTCACGTTTGTTCACAAGTGTGGCCCATACTCTGGCTAAATAGCTACAATTGATTAAAAGATGCTCATGTGTCTCCTGGTAGCCAACACAACACACACACTCAGCACAAAACCCCGGTGTTTGGTCCCATTGTCCAACCCTATCTCTAGTGGAAAGTTTGTTTCGCAAAGCCAACCAAGAGATAAAGCTGCAACCATATCACCTTTGCCCACTTAACCATTGTTCTTATAGGGGATATTGCCTTATAGGTTAGACTTAAAGAGAAATCTTCATTCTGACTTGAACTTCATTTCCAAACATCTTGTCTTTTGAGATTGAGGAGGAGGAATTGGAACACTTCTGATATCAAGAAACTAAAATGTGTTTGAAGTCGGCCAATGCCATTGACTATCTTGAATGACAACACTCGCCATAGATTTCATAGTCCAAGAAGTTCCTGTCAAAAGCCTTTGCCCAAATCTGGCCCAAAGGACACCTAGAGGATGCTAATTATTTGTAAGAAGCTTCACGGTAGTGCCATCTTCAATAGTTGTAGAGCAAAAAAATAGAAACTTGCTCCTATGCTTGAGAAACTTTCTCCAAACCCAAGATGAGTTAGAAGGAATGGAAACCAATAAAATTGAACTCTTTCTGATTAGGTATGTTTGACACTAATCTTTTCAAAGTGATCTTTTAGAATGGAGTAGCAAGAACCATAAGTGTTTGGCTATAACAACTTCATTAGCTAGAACCAGATCCCTAAGGCCCAACCCAACTTGTACCTTGTCTAAACAGAGGTCTGCCCAAGCTACCTTGGCCCCACAAGCTTTATTATCTTGACCATTACATAAAAAATTTCTTACCAAGCATTGGACTGTTTTCACCCTTTTTTAGGGAGAATGAAGAGACCACTCCAAAAGTTAACCATAGCCTTAAGGACAGTCTTGATAATTTGGAGTCTTCCTGCATAAGACAAATACTTTGATTCCCAAGACTTGATTCTCATAGTGAGTCTGTCAACAAAACCTTGATAATCTGATTTGTTAAGCTGGTTGCAATGAGTGGGACACCCTTCTGTAAAACCCAATTCAGCATGAATGAGAGAAGACATCTCTAGGCTCACCCCTGATAAGAATAGTTGGCTCTTTGAAACATTTGGTTGAAGCCATGATAACTCTTGGAAAATGGACAAAGATTCCTTAAGCACATGCACGTTGTTTCTCTCTCCTTTATAAAAGAGGAGTAGGTCATCAGCAAAATACAAATTGACTAAGTTAAGCTCTTTGCACCTCCAATGGAACTGGAACTTTGAGTGTTTGGTTGCAAAGCTCAAGATCCCTATCAAGACCTCTATGATGATGACAAATATGTAAGGAGAGATTGGATCCCCTTGTCTGATTCCTTTAGCACCCCTAAATTAACCATGCAGCTCTCCATTTATATTCACTGAGTATGAGAGAGAAGAAAGGCACTCCAAGACCCAAGAAATGAAAACACTTGGGAAGCCAAGGCATTTAAAAGCTTTAACTGTTAGTGACCAATGCACACTATCATAGGCTTTCTTGAGGTCCACTTTGAGCGCACTCCTTGGCAAACCAAGTGATTTATGGCAGCTTCTTAGTGATTCTTGGGAGAGAAAAATATTGTCAGCCATTCTCCTTCCTGGGATAAATGCACTTTGATTCTGACTTATGATGTTGGGCAATGCAAGCTTGAGTGTTTCAACAAGTATTTTTGTGATGCACATGTAGACTACATTGCAGCAAGAGATAGGTCTAAAGTCCCCAATACTAGTGGTATTAGGGACCTTTGGTATTAAGGTGATTGCTGTAGAGTTGACTTCTTTTAGAGGTTACCCGTAGAAAAGAACTCCAAAATAGCTTTGGTTACATCCCCACCCACCACATGCCATGCTTTCTTCAAGCACCCAACTGAAAAACCATATGGTCCAGGAGCTTTGCCACTTCCCATACTGAAAATAACTTGCTTAACCTCATTTTCTTCAATGGGAAGAGCCAAAGGTACCGCCTGATTAGGTCCAAGCTTTCTTGGCAGAGCACAATCAAGTATACTCCAATTGACTCCCATTTCTTCATTTGGTGTACCTAAGAGGTTTTTGTAGTAATCCAAAGATATGATCCTGGATCTCCTCATGGGAAGTAAGTAGAGAGCCTTGGTTGTCTAGGTGTGTAATCCTGGTTTTGAATCTATTATTTTTCATGCTTTGAAAAAAGAAAGAAATGTTCTGATCACCCAATTGAAGCCACTGTACTCTTGACTTCTGCCTGTAGAAGTTCTCTTCAGCTTGTCTAAGCTCAAATAATTTGGAGCATGCATCTCTCTCTTGAGCCTGTCACATGCATTTAAAGGGTCATTTCCCAACAAGTTTTAAATTGACTCCATGTGTGCTTCAACCAATTTAACTCTAGAAGGAAAATCACTGCAAAATCTTTGGTTGAACCTCCTCAGTCCACCTTTGAGTGCCTTAAGCTTCTTACACAGTCTAAACATCATTGTTCCTGATATCTCAGCCCTCCAAACTCTGTCCAGAAGCTATCAAAACCCTTCTCTTTCTAACTAAAACTAAAAAAACTTGAAGCTTCCTCTTCGTCTATAGGGTTCCTTCTCCATTCGTAAGATAATTGGACTATGATCAGAGATGCCAAGAGGAGCAAAGAGACACTTTGTGTCAGGGAACGAGTCCATCCAGTGAATATTTACCATGGCTTTATCTAGCTTATACATAACAAAGGTTCCATCGTGATGCTTGTTTGACCATGTGAATTAAAAACCTGAGTATGCAAGGTGCTCAACATCAATAGTGAAAGTGCATTTGTTGAAGTCAAAGATTCCTTCATCTCATCCCTTAGCTCTTCCTGATTACCACCTCCCAATTAGGAAAAAAGGCCTTAGCAAGATTAGTGAATTTAACATTTCTCAATTTAGTTTTAAGTAAAGAACAAAGAGAAAGACCAAAATTATTACAAAGCTTCCTCACAGCAGCTTGTTTTAGGGAGTCATTGAGCCCCCTAATATTCTAAGTAGCAAGATTAAACATTAATGCGTGAGTTGTGGGTTTCCCCAATAGCTGCAACTCCTTTATCTCTACCCATTGTACGGTGTGGTGTGCCATTGACCTTCTTCTTCTTCTTTCTCCTTTTGCTTGAGATGGGAGTGTTTAGAGAAGGAGAAAGGGTGGAAAATTCTTGGTTCTTTGTCAAGTCAGCAAGATTGTCCTCTTCTTTCTTAGTTGAGTGCTCAATTAGTTCCACCCTTAGTGGGGAAGCTTCAACCATGTCTTGGTCTAGCACTAAGGCCAATTCAAGTCCCACTTCTGAGTTGACTTTCTTCCTTGTTCTCTTGGATTTAATCTCAATCCAGTCACTGTCATCATCTAAAGGGGTTGAGGGAGGTGTGTTTGGGAGAAGTGAGGGAGAAATGAGGGATTGTTTAGGGGTGGAATGTCTGGGGGATGTGGGAGAGGAGTGAGTTGGGGAGTTTGAGGTGGAGCTAGGGTTGGATTGAGGGAGAGATGGGCTTGTAGCTTGAGGATTAGGACTATGTGTTTTAGCTTGCTAGATGAAATCACAATCATGACCAAAGATATCACACTTGTCACACTACTTTGGTAGGCCCTCATACTCTACAAAAACATCAATTGGATCTCATCCTTGAATACCAAGATCAATATCAAGATGCTTAAGGATTTCTTGACTTGGTTGAAATCTCAACAAAGATTCTAGCAAAGTCCCCTATCACTCCTTTTGCAATCAAGTGATCCGAGTATAGGGGTTTACCCACTGCACTAGTAATGTAGCTTAGAGCTTAAGAAGTTCTCAACTCAAGGGGAACATTCCAAAGTTTCACCCAAACGGGGATCTGAGCTAATTTTTCCTTTTTGAATTTGACATTAGGCTCCCATGGTTGAAGAATAAGAAGTTTCCCTAACAAATGCCAAGGTCCATCTTTAAAAAAATAATCTGTCTTCTAAGTTATCAAATTTTTAGAAGAGTCCTTTGGAAGCTTGAACATCAAGGAGACCTCTCCCTTTCCAAAGATGCAACGCAATCCTCTCAACCAAGTGTAATGGAGCTGTTTTACCCATAAAATAGCCAACCAAACAAGTCTCCCATTTGGCAAAGATTTATTTGGTAACAAAGTCAGGGAGCTTAACAATGACCCTATGTTCTTCATATATTGTAGACTCTTGAAGCTCAAGCTCAAACCTACTAGGTTGGCTTCTTTTAACTTTATCAGCCCAAGATCCATCATTTGGTTGAGCTTTAGGTGAAGCTTCACAAAGTTTTTGGTAGATTGTGTTGCCCTTAAGGGTTTCAGAAATACCCTTAGCATCCTCCTCCTTATTATTTAAAGGTTTCAAAGGTTTTGGGGAAGGATAATACTCACAATTTCATCTAAAACCCTGAGTAAAAGCATATAACTCAAGATCTTCAACTACTTGATTGTATTCTGGAAAAATGGAAGAATGAGGTTTTTGAGCTGTTGGAGAAGATGAAGCTGATGTGGAGGTGTCCTTTCCATGCTTAGGTGGTAGTACAAAGGTACCTGAAACATTCTACAAGGATGTCTTGAGCAAAGGCAAGGTCAAACACCCTTTATGTTCAGGTACAACCGTAATTAAGAGAGACTGCCCTTGCTCCGAGTTTTGGGGCAAGTTGTCTGTCCTTGATGAAGCTGACGTGGAGGATTCATATCCATGCTTAGGTGGTAGTACAAGGGTACCTAAAACATGCTCCAAGGATGTCTTGGGCAAAGGCAAGGTCAAATCCCCTATATTTTCAGGTACAGCCGTGATTAAGAGAGATTGTCCTTGCTCCAGATTTTAGGGTAGGCTGTATGTCCTTGCAAACATAGGTTTAGCTTTGTTGTTGCCTAATTTCTGCAAGAGTAGGTGTACTTTCTCCTTTTGCTTTTGTCCTTGTACTTTTTGATTAGAATGCATGTCATTGTCTTTACCATATATGCACATGTAGGGTTAGCTAGAATGGGTGAACTGGCAGGAGTACAGCCTCATTGACCAATGGACAAAAGATTTCACCCTTGTTCATCTCTCTCCTTCGTGCTCCTCCTTTGGCCAGAGAACCCTCGGTGATTTTCCTGAGTTTTTCGGACAAGGGAAAACTTGTTTACTTCTGAACATGCTCTTCGTCCTTAGAACCACCTGTAAAAGCTTCATTTACAAAGCATGGGGCTCCACCAAAGGATGAAGGGACCCTTAAAGAACCATAATCGAGTAATAACATGTAATTTTGTACCTGAGAAGAAGGGACCAAAGAAATGTTCCCACAAGACATTGAAAGCTCATCCAAACCTTTGACTTGTGAGATAAATGGTCCTCATTAAAGCTTGAAGCAGCCTCATCATTGCCATTAATGGCCATCTGAATCCAGTTTTAACATGTCCCTACTCTTCTTCTTACCAGAGCTAGAAGGAGGAGATAAGATGAAGGGCTAAAGGAATAGGGGAGATCAAACTTGGATCACCTAAGTCAGGTTCCTTCTCTTGATCAGATTTGATAGCCTCAACCTGTAGTGGGGTAACAATTTCTCCTTCCTCCAACAAGAAAACCACAGCAACCTCATTTGGGAAAGAGTTTGTTATTGGGTTTAGAATTTCAGCTTCGAATAGGTTCCTTCTTAATTTTTAACACCATAAACGATCACAACATCCAAATACATATCTCAAACATGTATTGTCTGTGAAAAGTCAGTTCGAGTGCACGCCATACACAAAAGATCCAAGTTTAACCAAGTTCATCTAGTTTGGCCTAAACACATCCCATTGAGGCATTTTGACTCCGTATGGAACTAAAAGCACCTAAAATGACCACAACAAACAAAATTATTATACCAAACGTGTATTGGGTGTCAAAACTAACTTCGAGTGCATGCCAAGCCCAAAAGATCCAAGTTAGCTAAGTTTATCTAGTTTGGCCCTAAACACGTCCCATGGGGTCGTTTTAACTTTGTTTGACACTAGAAGCACCTAAAATGACCACAACACTCCAAATTTTTATCCCAAACGTGTATTGGGTGTCAAAACTCACTTCGAGTGCATGCCATGTACAAATGATGCAAGTTTAGTCAAGTTCATCTAGTTTGGCCTAAAGAGGTCCCATTGGGTCTTTATGACTCTGCATGGCACTAAAGCTCCTAAAATGACCACAAAACTCAAAATTCATATCCCAAACGTGTATTCGGTGTCAAAAGTCGGTTCAAGTGCCAAAACGATCCTAGTTTAACCAAGTTCATATGGTTTGGATCAAAACAGGTCCCATTGGGCTTTTTTGACTCCGTATGAAACTAGAAGAATATAAAATGACCACATCACTCCAAATTCTTATCCCAAACGTTTATTGGGTGTCAAAAGTTAGTTAGAGTGAATGTCGTGCCCAAAAGATTCAAGTTTAGCCAAATTCGCCTAGTTTGGCATGAAACACATACCATTGGGTCTTTTTTACTCCATGTGTCACTAGAAGCACCAAAAACAACCAAAACATTCCAAATACTTATCCCAAACATGTATTGGGTGTCAAAAGTTAGTTGGAGTTCATGCCATGCCCAAAGGAGCCAAGTTTAGCCAAATACATTTAGTTTGTGTCTAAACACATCCCATTGGGTCTTTTGACTCCGTATGGCAATAGAAGCACCTCAAACGACCATAACACTACAAATTATTATCCCAAATGTGTATTGGTTGTCAAAAGTCAGTTTGAGTACACGCCATGCACAAAAGATCCAAGTTTAGCCAAGTTAATCTAGTTTGACCTAAAGAAGTCCCATTGGGTCTTTATGACTCCGTATGGCATTAAAAGCTCCTAAAATGACCACAACACTTCAAATTCTTATCCAAAATGTGTATTCAGTTTCAAAAGATAGTTCGAGTGCACACCATGCCCAAATGATCCAAGTTTAACCAAGTTCATCTAGTTTGGCCCTAAATTCGTCCAATTGGGTCTTTTTGACTCCGTATGACACTAAAAGCAACCTAAATGACCACAACACTCCAAATTTTAAACCCAAACGTGTATTCGGTGTCAAAAGTCAGTTCGAGTGCACACAATGTCCAAAAAATCCATATTTAGCCAAGTTCATCTAACTTAGCCATAAACACGTCTCATAGGGTCTTTTTGACTCCGTATGGCATTAGAAGCACCTAAAATAACCAAAACATTTTTCCCAAATGTGTATTAAGAGTCAAAAGTCAGTTCAAGTACATGCCATGCCCCAAAAATCCAAGTTCATCTAGTTTGGGCCCAAACACGTCCTATTGAGACTGCTTGACTCAGTATAACTGTAAAAGAACCTAAAATGACCACAACACTCTAAATTCTTATCCTAAATGTGTATTGGTGTCAAAAGTCAGTTCGAGTGCACGCCATGCCCAAAAGATCAAAGTTTAGCCAAGTTCGTCTACGTTGGCCCTAAACACGTCCCATTGGGCCTTTTTCACTTTGTGTGGAACTAGAAGCACCTAAAACAACCACAACACTCCAAATTCTTATCCTAAACATGTATTGGTAGTCAAAAATCAGTTCGAGTGCGCGCCATGCACAAAAGATCCAAGTTTAGCCAAGTTCATCTCGTTTGGTGTAAACACATCCCTTGGGTCTTCTTGACTCTCAATGGCACTAAAAGCACCTTAAATGACCACACACTTCAAACTCTTATCCCAAACATGTATTGGATTTCAAAAGTCAGTTTCGAGTGAAGGTCATGCACAAAAGATCCAAGTTTAGCCAAGTTCGTCTAGATTGAATTCCGAAAATCTATTCGGTGTCAAAAGTTAGTTCAAGTGCATGCAATGCCCAAAAGATCCAAGTTTAGCCAAATTCATCTAGTTTGGCCCTAAGCACGTCCAATTAGGTCTTTTTGACTCGTGTGGTACTAAAGCACCAAAAACGGCGACAACACTCGAAAGACTTATCCCAAACATGTATTGGGTGTCAAAAGCCAGTTCAAGTTCATGCCATGCCCAAAAGAGAAAGGTTTAGCCACGTTCATCTAGTTTGGGTGTAAACACGGTCCCATTGCCAGTTCAAGTAGTGTATTGGGTTGTGTGTGATAGCTGGTTTCTAGAGAGAGAAGCTCTCCCTTCTCTTTAGAAACCAGGTGTGGGTTTTTCTTTTGCTCATCCTCCGAGAGGGGCTGAGCTTAGTTTCTAAAATGGTGAATGATGCTTACTTCGAAGCAAAGACTCAGCAAGGTTAAAAAATTAGTAGGAAAACTTCAGGTAAGATGAGTTCTAAGTTTCATGAAGCTATTCTAAATTTAATGGAGTTGGAGCTCTATGCCGGGAAACCCAAAATCTAAAGAAGGTAATTTCTTGGGTGGAGAAGCACTTTATAGTATAGCTTGCCTAAAAGCCAACAATGGTGAGTTTTTTTCCCGATAAGTTAAAATTTCATTAACCGAAGCATAATTTACAAATATTCAAGGGGCATACCCCATGCATGTTTAAAAGAGTGGCTGAGCAAGACAGGAAAGAGAAAGACCATTGGCTATATCTGCACAACTATCCAACCCCTAACTATAACTTAACTTAGCCTACAAAAAATAAACTCTAGAAATTTTCCCACACCGCATAAGGTAGGAGAAACAGAAAAACATTAGTCTAATATAGAACTTAACAAACATAAAACTCTTGATTTAACAAACAACCAAGTAATTGCTAAAACCAATTTTAGTGAACAAAAGCGACCCATTAATCACGTAATGGGGAAGGGAAAGGTACCAACCCCCTCAAGAGGAGCCTGAGATCTATCGTAGCTTGAGCTTGAAGGAGGAACCTCTTTCCCAGCACTTCCTTGTGTTCAAGAAAATTGCTATGAGAGAGAGGGGAGGGAAGAGAGACCCATCTCTAAACTTGCTCTTTCCCTTGGGCGAAGAAGGAGCTGCTGAGTTGGCACTTGCAAGGAACTGCTGAGCTAGCACCTTGGTTAGCTGCTGATCTGACACCTTGATTAGATGCTCTTTCAATCAGATTAGGATAAATATCTAAGGAGAGAGAATAATATCCACCTTGTCCTATCACATTTGGAATCAAATCATTTGTTTCACAGGAGAGAGAAATTGTAGGCTCCAGATTTTAACCGAGAACCTCTCCTTCACTTTGTTTTGGAGAGAGAAATAGTAGGCTTCAAAAAGGAGCTGTCACCTCCTTCACTTTGATTGGAGAGAGAAATAGTAGGCTTCAAAAAGGAGCTCACACCTCATTCACTTTGATTGAAGAGAGAAATAGTAGGCTTCAAAAAAAGAGTTGTCACCTCCATCCTTTACCACTGCTACATGAGCTAAATTGTCCCCTCTAGCAAATGAGAGTTCATCTTCAACCTCAAGAAATTTGGGCAAGCTTGAAAAACTCTGAGCACCACCCCTAGAACCTCCTTGGGAGCCTTGAATCTTAGATAAACAAGAGAGAGAGTAGAATTAAAATCCAAAACTTGGTTACCTTGCATAAGAGGCTTCTCCTTAGAATAGAGATAGCCTTGTACAGAATGGAGCCTTGTATGTCTCCAAGAGCGAAAACTTCACCCACCTTGGCTGAAAGAGACCAACCAACAATGGAATAGACTCCCTGATTCAAACTAGGCTTCTCCTTAAGATAAAGTAAGGTCTTGGACTGACCAAGACATTGAATATTCCCCCAAGAGTAATTTCACGACCCCCTTAGCTGAGAGAGAAAGAGGAACACCTTCTAGGGAGACGCCCTCTTGAACTTCAAAATGAAAAAGCTGGCTCCGAGCTTTGAGAAGCTTTCTTCCCTCCATGATCAACCAGAGCTTTCTAAAAAGAAGAATCACCTTTGGCAGAAAACCTTGGCTAGTACCCCATAAGTGAGTTTGTCACCCACCTTGGCTAATAGAGACCAATTTACAATGGAGTTTCCTCCCTCACTATGAGGGAGGAAACACGAGATTAGGAATAAGAAAACCTAATGGTGAGATTTTTGGGTGAAAAAGAAGAAGATTCAGTTTGGGAATTTTCAGAGAATGGTGGAAAAAAATGTTCTCTTGGTAGGTGAAATCCTTTATAGTGAAGGCAAGACCAAAGATTCGACTTTCAGCTCTTCCAAAGCTGAAAAGTTAGTGGATAATGTTACCTTGACAAAGGGTGGGTCCATAGAAGCTCCTTTTGGTTCTGCCAAGAATGTACCTCTCCAAGGTTTGAGCTCCAGAATTAATGGTGGGGTAGGTAAGAGGGAAATGGCTCCTCTAAGCTTGACAGCATGCTTAGCAAAAAGTCCCTCAAAGCTTTGAATATGGTGTTTAAAGAAAAAACAAAGAATCTGCCTCCTGTTTTTCACGTGTCCAATCAAGGTGGCCTTGTGATCCCTAATCATTCAAAAAGCAAGGATTTGAAACTTCAAGCTATTCATGGTGAAGAAAGCTTCAATACACCGGAGTTAGGTGAGATTCAAGCCAATGCAGCTCAAAAACCAGCAGTCCAAAGGGTGCTAGACGCAGATCCGGGTTTTAAGGAAAAGTAGGATAACTTTCTGGGTTTTAGAGAAAAGGACTTATCCTTTCCTTAGCTGGCATCTCTTACACCTGAAAAGGGCTGTCCTTCATCTGAAATGAGGTGTCCTACTATCACCAAAATAGGAAAGGCTAGTTGTCCTTTAAAGACCCAAATTCAACCTTTGCTTGACCAAACTCTTACCCCTAATAGAGCTAACGTTTCCCTAACCTTGGTTGAACCTTTGACTAGTGGGCAACAAGGAAAAGGACATCCTTCACCTGCAAAGGACTGTCCTAATGTCACAAAAATAGATAAAGAAGTTTGTGCTAGTGAGCATTAAATTATGCCTTTGCTTGATCCACAAATCACCCCTAATCAAGCCAATCTTACCCTAACCGCGGGCGAGCCTTTGACTAGTGGTCAACAAGGTAAATTCCCTGAGTATGATGCTTTAGTCCAAGATCTTGAATTTTATGCTTTTACCCAAGGAATTCATAGAGAGACCCCTACCCCTCTCCCTTTGGAGAACAATGGTATCTATGAGAAACTTTGTAAAGCAGCCCCAACTAGTAACCCTACTCCTAAGGGTTCTTTGGCTGAAAAAGCTTCACTTGGCTTATGAAGAAACTACAATATTTGAAGAAGAAAGTATTACAATCATGTTACCGGTTGTATATCCAAAGAAAGCTTTGCATCATGATAAAGTTGTCTTGTGTGTTTCTTTGTGGGTAAGTCCTCTCCTTTGCATTTGGTTAAGGCTATTTCCATGGAATTATGGGCCCAAAATAGTTATTTGAGGTCTCAGCCGACAAGGATGTCATGTTTTTCAAATTTGAATCTATTGAAGATAGAGATGCTGTTCTTGAAGTTGAACCTTGGTTCTTACTTGGAAAACCCATTATTCTCCAAAAATGTCAGCCTGATGTCAAATTTTGAAAGGAGAAGGTCTCTAATATCCCTATTTGGGTAAGAGTTTGGAATGTTCCCCTTGAACTAATGTCAACAGAGGCCTTGGCGCACATTGCTAGTGCTGTTGGTACTCCTCTCTATACTGACCCATGGACAGTCAAAGGAGCTAAATATGAGCATGCTCGAGTTTGTGTTGCAATCACTACCCAAACTAGGGTGGGTTTCACTTTGATATTGATCTTGGATTGGAGGGGTGGTTCCCTATTAATGTCCAAGTTGAATATGAAGCTCTTCCTAAAAGATGCCACAAGTGTAACATCTTTGGCCATGATTGTAATGCGGTTCCCCTAGTCCATAAACCTAAACCTTCTCACCCCCCTCAAGTCCCTAACCAACCAGATACTCCCCCCTCCCCGAAAGAGACCTCATCTCCGTTTCCTAACCCCACCAAAATATAAACATCCGAGCTCCCTGTAATTCTCATTGCCACCATTGAGCCCCCATCTTACCCATTACCACTCTCGTTTAATCTGACTCGGAGGAAGGATGGGTAGTGGTCACAAAAAAGAAATTTGGGAGAAAGCCTCCTTTAGTGGATAAATGCTTTAGCTATTCTTCCAAGTTTTAATAATTTGGAGTATAGTTCATTGGATAACCCTATAGCCATGCTCCCACCCATAGAAGAGGCTCCCCATGGTGAGGAGGATATGAAGATGGGTACTAATCAAGATAATGAGTCCCTCGCCCCTGTGGCTCCTAACTCTGTGGTCAAAGATTCTAAGAGCTCCAAGAAGAAGCTCAAGAGGAAAGGGAAAGCTACCCCTCACCCTAGTAAGGTGAAGGGGAATTTGGTTATCAAAGGTGGGGTAACCCACTGCCCAATCAATCTATGATTAATCTTGCCGCTTGAATTGTGAGAGGCTTCAATAGTACTCTCAAGCAAGTGGAGGTAAGAAAGTTGTGTAGAGACTTTCAATTGAATTTGTGCTATTTGGTGGAAAATAAGGTGAAATTCCCTAAGTTTTCTTCAATTGCTCAAAGTGTGTTCCGTAATTGGAATATTCTAGCTAATTATGATTTTTCTTGAGGAGGGAGGATTTGGGTTGCTTGGGATTTAGAAATGCTTGAGGTGGAGTCTATTTTTGGCTCCTATCAGGCTGTTTTGTGTAAAATCACTTTGAGGCTCTCGGGAATGGTTCTCTTTGCTTCTTTTGTGTATGCTTCAAACTCTAGCTCTGAGAGAATTTAGCTTTGGAACAACCTTGTTCAGCACCATGTCTAGTGTGCTCAATCCCCTTGGATTATCATAGGTGACTTTAATGAATCTTTGCACCCTAATGAGAAGGTAGGAGGCAGGTTTGAATAGGACATTGGAATGAGGGAGTTTGGGGAGTGCTTATTCAGAATTGACGTGGAGGACCACCCTAATAGTGACTGCAGATTCACTTTGAGCAATCGCCAAGATGATGATACGTATATCATGAAAAAAATGGATAGAGCTTTAATCAACTCTTTGTGGTTAGACTCTTTCCCTTCTCCTTCTTGCACTTTTCACTCTTTAGGTGCTTCTGATCATAGCCCCATCATTATTAAGGGGTGTGGAGCTATGCAAGACCTAAGAATTGCTTCAGATTCTTTGATTTTTTGATGGATAGAGAGGGATTTTGGCCGATAGTCCAAATAGCATGGGGAGTTGAGGTGAGGGGTTCAACCATGCTTAAGATGACTTCTAAGCTCAAATCAGTTAAGAAAGTTATTAGGAGCTTTAATCAGGCCTCTTGCAATGATATTTCAGTTAGGGCTCAGCTAGCAAGGAGTAATTTGAGTGCAATCCAAGGTGCTCTAACTTCTAACCCTTCTAATAATGCCTCTCTCCAAACTGAGGAAAGATTGGTTTATAATGACTTTATTGAGCTTAGGCATGTGAAGGAGAGCTTCTTGAGGCAAAAATATAGAGTGCAATGGTTGATTTTGGGGGATCTAGAGGAAAAATAGATCCCCCAAAATCGACGAAAAATAGAGGAAACATAGATCTAGAGATAAAATTAATCAGCTTGAATATCACAATGGTATCGTTGACTGACCCTTCTGAGATTAGCTACCATATTGTCTAGGCCTTCACTAACCTCTTGAGCTCTCCCAACATTGAAAGAGAGCTGGATTGGGGTATTCTTGACCCCATATTTCCTAAAAAGCTTGGTTTGCATCAGATTGAGCTACTCAACCAGCCTATCATCAGATGGCTTCTTTAAAAGACCTTGGTATATTAATGGAGAGGAGGTTATTGAGGCTGTTTTGAAGTTCTTTGGATCCCAATCTTTATTAAAGTAGGTCAACCCTACTTTTATTTCCTTTATCCCTAAGGTCCCTCACCGCTAATGTATTACTAAGCTTTTGGAAGATAAGTTGAAGCTAGTTCTCCCGGATCTAACCAGCCCCAACCAAAATGCCTTTGTTCCGGGAAGAAGAATAGATGATAACATTTTCTTATCCCAAGATCATGTAAGAAGCTACCATAGAAAGGGTAATAGCCTAAGGTTGGCCCTAAAAATTGATTTGAAGAAGGCCTATGATTCTGTGAATTGGCACCTTATTGGCAGAATCCTTGATTGCTTGGGATTCCTGAAAAATTTCACCACGTGTGTTATGGAGTGTATTTCTACCCCCACTTTCTCTATCAATATCAATGGTGAGCTGAAAGGGTTCTTTAAAGGGGCCAAAGGGATCAGATAAGGGGACCCTATTTCTGCTTATTTATTTGTTTTAATAATGGAGATTCTTTCTGGCATCCTTCATTTTGCTACCCAGGACCCTAAATTTGAGTTCCATTGGAGGTACAAAGAGCACAAGATAGTTAATCTTTGATTTGCAGATGATCTCTTCATTTTTTGCAAAGAAAAAGTGAAACCAATCCAAATTATTAAGGAGAGTCTTCATCTCTTTGAAGCCTTATCTGGGCTTCAGGCTAATCTTCTTAAGAGCCAGATCTTCTTCTCAAGGGTGCTGATACTGTCCACCAACATATTTTGGAGATTATACATTTAACCATGGGTCCTTTGCCTATGAGATATTTGGGAGTCCCTTTCATTACTTCTTAGTTGGGAAAGACTGACTCTAACTCCTTGGTTGAGAGTATTGTGGCCAGAATCAGATCTAGGGAAACAAAATATTTATCTTTTGCTGGGAGGCTTCAATTGTTCAAGCCAGTGTTGGAAGCTATATTTCAATTCTGGTGTGGGTTGTTTATATCCCTAGGAAGGTCATTAAATTGGTCTAAGCATCCTTTAGGAACTATCTTTGGAATGCTAATGAGGCCAATGCAAAATGGGGCCAAAGTAGCTTAGGAGGATCTTTGCTTCCCTAAATCTCGAGGGGGTCTTGGTTTAAAGGACTTGATTATGTCTAATGAAGTTTCAGTGGCAAGGCACCTTTGGTTCTTAATCTCAAATGATTTCTCATCCTTGTGGAAAGATTGGTGCTTCACCTTCTTAGTGAAAAAAAGCTCCATTTTCATTACTCCAATTCCTTCTGCTTGATCTTGGATTTGGAGAATGATTAACAAATAAATTCTCTCCCATTTGCAAAGTTACTATTGGCAATGGGGAGTCTGTTAGGCTTCTTACTATTCAATGGCACCCTTTGGGGGTTCTCATTACCAAATTTGGCTCAAGGCTTCTCTCGAGTACAAGGGGGATATTGACTCTAGAGTGAGTAAGGTGATTCGAAATGGGTGCTGGAATTGGTCCTCTTCAAACACTTTTGAGCTTATGGAGATTAGAGATACATTGGGTTATTCTTGGTTTGATTGATCGGTATCTATGTGATTAGGCTGGTTTATGTAGTTATTTTGTGGTGCACCTTGGTTTTTCTTATGATAGTGCTAGGATTGATAGCGTAGGCTGTTAGTTGAGTGGTCTGTGCTTTTTCTGGTTTGGTGTAGCTTCTACTTTCTGTACTGCACTTTCATTTTAGTAGTGTCCTTGTTAGTTTATCGTTTGCGCTCTTTGTGTAGTATTATAGTGTATTTTTATTGTCTATCTAGCTATGAGCGTAGCACTATAATATATGTTTTATATCTGTGGTATGTTCCTTGTACTTATTTTATAAGTTTGGTTAATATATTTTTACCTTTAACAAAAAAAATATTAGAGATACCCCTCTCCCCCCTCCCAAGGGTCTAGTGATGGATTTTGGACCCCTAGCAAGAAATGGCTGTTCTCAATTAAAGATACCTATAAAGCCCTTGCTCCGGATATGGAGTGTGTGCGGTGGGATAAGCTGATTTGGTTCAATCGCCATGCCTACATCTATTAGCCCTTCATGTATATTTTGTGTGGATGGGTGTGAGTAAGCTAAGCACCTTTTTTGTGGGATTCAAATCACAATGTCAATTTGGGACACTCTTCTAGCTAAGTGTGGTTTGAGCAGCCTCCACTTCAACTGGTGTCAATGGATCTCTTGGCTCCTAGTTAAGGCCAAAGGTAAGTCCCTTGATAGCTACATTATAAAGCTACTGTTCACAGCCTTTATCTACCATATTTGGAGGGAGAGGAACCTCAGAATCTTCCAGGAAAAATAAGGGATAATGCTCTTTATATCAAGGTTATCTCGGGCTCCATTAGGGATAGGCTTTGGTTGCTTAGGGGTGTACTTGCCTCAGAGTTGAACCTGTCTCTCCAAGATGCTTGGGATCTCAACCTTTTGGTTTTTGAGCCTCCTTAAGGGCTGAATATGTTTTTCTTTGTAATGTTTCTTTGTATTGAGGAGTTTGGTTTGTTTTGTAATGGGTTGAGTTTTAGTTGGCTAATTTTTTTGGGTTTAGAATTGTTTTGGCTTTAGCTAGCTAGGATTATCTCTTTTTTGGCTTTGTAGCTTTGTATATCCTGGGGTATGCCCTTGTATATTTGTTTGTATTTTTTGGGTTAATACATTTTTTTACTTACCGAAAGAGAAAAGTGTTTGCCATGCCCAAATGATCCAAGTTTAGCAAAGTTCATCTAGTTTCACCTAAACACGTCCCGTTGAGGGTTTTTGACTCTGTGTGGCACTAGAAGCACATAAAATGACACAACACTCCAAATAATTATCCCGAACGTGTATTGGGTGTCAAAAGTCAGTTCGAGTACATGCCATGCACAAAAGATCTAAGCTTAGCCAAGTTCATCAAGTTTTGCCCTAAACACATCCCACTAGGTCTTTTTGATTCCGTATCACAGTAGAAGCATAAAAAATGACCAAAACACTCCAAATTATTATCTCAAACATTTATTGGGTGCCAAAAGTCAATTCGAGTGCATGCTGATGTGAATCTAGGAGCAGAACTTTCACAAGACCATTTGTCACTTCCTAGTGACCCAATTACAAGACCTATAGCCCAACGTTTTCATGAAAACACATATTGGACTAATCCAAGAGCGGAGGGAAATAATGATTACAAGGCTAGAGCATGGCTTGAAGGATATTTAGACTTTGGTCAAGTTCCCGTTGGTCCAGTTACAAGATCTCATGCAAAGAAATTCAAGGAAGCGCTTAATGGGCTGATTGAAGCAACATGTATTCAAGACAACACTTGGAGTCCCCTTGAAGGAGTTGAACGTGATTTCTCATGGATGGTATTCAATAATCCATGCCTTTGGAGAAGGCCATAATGAAGGAAGAGCTAAATTGGGAGTCTTGGGTTGTTTTGAGTCAATTGGGCTGTTTTGAGTCAATTGAGCTGCTTTGAGTCAATTACATCAAATGAGTCCAAATGATTCCAAATGATGAATAAAGCAACTTCAAGCTCTTATTTAAGTATTAAGACTACAAATGGCGTGGGAAATGGTTTCTAAATGACTCTCGGGTTGTTTTGATCAGATTGGGAGAATATAACTCTCTTTAGGTGTCTTTTCAGTTTGTGACTTTTTGGTTTGTGTCTTTCCAGTTTCTTAGGGTCCTTTCTATTTCCAATGACTTCGATAGCCTTTAATGTTTTTTGCTGCAACCACCACTATATAAAGACGGTTGATGTAATGTAAAACATAGATTATTGAAAATATATTTGAGAGAGATTCTCGTTGGTTCTTTTAGAACTGTTCAAACTTATCAGATTTTTATCTGTGGCGTTCACCTTGACTTATCAATCCATTTATCCACCCGAATTGTGGCGGCCTCAACATTCCATTTCAAATCTGAGTAGAATGATCTTGTTTCCTTGAATCACGGGTTTTATCATCCCTTAATGTGAATTGTATCATTTGGTATCAGAGCTTCGGGTCTAGCCTCAAATTTTCTTATCCTATTTCAATTTTCAATATAAATTTCGTTCTTCCTCATCAGAATCAGTTTAAAAAAAAAGTAAAACAAATTCTGAAATTCTAGATTTAGTTCTTCTATCTCGTGTTCTTATTTCCTATAAAAGGGAAGAGGTGGGATCTATTTTTTTTCTCATTCGTGACTCTTCACTACATTGAGATTGAATTGTGACTCTCCATTAGAGTCAGATATGATTTTTCATTTGTGACTCTTCATTAGATTTGGATCTGGTTTCATTGGTGACTCTTCATTTGATTGAGATATGATTTTCATTTGTGACTCTTCAGTTACATTGAGATTGATTGTGACTCTTCATTAGTTTAGGATCTGATTTTTTTCACTTGTAAAAATCCTTGTATCAAACCCCAAGTCAGCCTTGTTTCTTTTAAATCTGAGTTTCAACATTAGTGAGTCTTGGTGGATTGCTGCTGAAATTTGGTAATCATTTGAATTAGTTCTAAAAAGAACTGAAATATATTTTTTTACGAGTGGAAAAAGGCAAAAGAGAGTGAGAAAATAAGAGGGTAAAATCCAAATATATTAAGTAAAACATGAGAGAAATTAAGTGTATCGTTCTTGAGTGAAACAGGTGAAGGAGTGCTTATGAGGTTTCTAACCTTATTTTCCAAATTCTAAACATGTACAACAGCTAGCCATTCCAAAACTCCAAATGCGAGCGATGTTAGGGGAGATGAGGAATTTGTTGAGGGATGAATTAGAACCAATTCAAGAAAGGTTGGATGGGCTAAAAATGGAAACACCTATGGGGCATAAACATGGTATTCACAATAGGCAGCAAGGTAGGCGTGTTTGGTGGGAAAATGTTAATGAAGAAGTGGAATTGGAGGAGTTTAAGGAGCAATATTTTAATCGGGGTAGGTTTGAGTGTGGTTATGGGAGTAGAGAAGCTAGGATGTGTAGACCTAGGAGGGATAATGATTTAGGGAACATTAAGATAAAAATTCCATCTTTCCAAGGTAAAAATGATCCGGAAGTTTACTTGGAGTGGGAAACTAAAGTGAAGATGGTGTTTGACTGACACAATTATTCAGATATGAAGAAGGTTAAGTTGGCTGCAATTGAATTCACTTATTATGCCATTGTTTGGTGGGATCGAATACTGAATCATAGGAGGAGAAATAGAGAGCCACCTGTAGACACTCGGGAAGAGATGAAAATGCTTATGAGGAGGTGTTTTGTACCAAACCACTACTATAGGAGTTGTTACCAAAAGTTGAATACTCCTGTTTCAATGACACTAAATCAGATTTATGAAGAACAAGTGAGGTTACAAAAGAAAGAGAGTGAACCAAAGAAAACGAGTGAAAAAGAGATTGAAGTTCAGAGAGAGGTCGAGAAAAATGAGAGAAAATGAAAGGAAGGCTGAAATTGAGAGAAAAGAAAAAGAGAGCATTTCAGTCATAGTTAGAGCGAGAGAAAAAATTTCAATTACATTTCAAAAAAAGAAAGTCAGATCAAGAAAGCATTATTTTCCCATCAATCTTTCATTGTGATTCGCTGCGATCATGAGTCCTTAAAGCACTTAAAGGGCCAACACAAGATGAACAAAAGGCATGCCCGTTCGGTAGAGTTCATTGAGACGTTCCCATATGTCAGTCGGTACGAACAAGGTAAAGAGAACGTCATGGAAAATGCATTTTCCTATAGGTACATTCTTATATCTACTCTTGATGTTAAATCACTAGGTTTTGAATACATTAAGGATTTGTATGCACAAGATAGCGATTTTTGGTTATACATTGAATACATGTAAAAATGAGGCATTTGATAAGTTTTATCGACATGATGCATTTCTATTTAGGGAAGATAAATTATGTTTGCCTATGTGTTCTTTGTGTGAATTACTTGTAAGAGAAGCTCATGGAGGAAGTCTAATGGGGTCATTTTAGTGTAGCTAAGATTTTAGGAATTCTGCATGAACACTTCTTTTAGTCTCGTATGAAGCATAATGTGGAAAGAATTTGTGAAATATGTATCACTTGTAAACAAGCTAAGTTTAAGATGAAACCCCATTGTTTTGACACCCCTTTGCCTATACCTAGTGAATGTTGGACTGATATTTCTATGGATTTTGTTCTCGGTTTACGTAAAACCTCTCTTTACGCATGGGCACCCAAACCCAATCTCCAGTTTGAAAACAACGTGTAAACACCCCTTATTGGCTTGCTTAGCATTTTGTTCATTCTTCCTCTTAATGTTAGCCTGAATCTTGGCATGTAAATCTTTCACAAAATATGCCGTTTTCTTACCATCTAGATTAGCATGATCATTAGTAGGCAAAGGCAAAATATCCACCAGAGTTAAATGGTTAAAATCGTAAATAACTTCAAAAGGTGAAAATGAAGTAGTAGAATGAAGAGATATGTTATATGCAAACTCAATGTGTGGCAAACACTTTTCCCATTGTTTTAAGTTCTTTTATATGATAGCACGCAACAAAGTAGTGAGTGTCCTATTAGCTACTTCAGTTTGTCCATCCGTTTGAGGATGTGCAACAGTAGAAAACAAGAGTTTAGTTCCTAATTTGCTCAAGAACTTAACATCTCTATCACTAACAATTGTTTTAGGCAAACCATGCAATCGAACAACTTCTTTACAGAACAAGTCAGCAATATGTGTTGCATCTTTGGTTTTAGAACATGCAATGAAATGAGCCATTTTACTAAACCTATCACCAACAACAAATATGCTATCCTTACCACTTTGAGACCTTGGCAATCCTAAGACAAAATCCATAGAATATATCAATCCAAGGTTCATGAGGCACGAGTAAAAGGGTGTATAAGCCATGTGGTTTAGCTTTAGATTTTGCTTGCCTACATGTAATGCACTTATCACAGATAGATTGCACATCATGCTTCATATTAGGCCAATAAAAATGCTCACATAGTATATCTAAAGTCTTAAGCACACCAAAATGCCCCATCAAACCATCCCCATGAGTTTCTCTAACAAGAAACTCACGAACAGAACAAATAGGCACACATAATTTATCTTTCTTAAATAGAAATCCTTCATACCTATAAAAATCACCAAATGCACACTTTTCACATGCATTCCATGCATGGCTGAAATCAGAATCAGAAGCATACAAATCTTTAAGCAATTCAAAACCAAGCAATTTAGTTTCCAAGAAGTAAGTAATGCGTACCTCCTAGACAATGCATCAGCCACAACGTTATCCTTTCCATGTTTCTATTTTATTATGTAAGGAAACGTTTCTATAAACTCTAGCCACTTAGCATGTCTTTTGTTAAGCTTACCTTGGGATTTCAAGAACTTCAAGCTCTCATGATCAGAATGAATGATGAATTCCCTTGGCACAAGTAATGTTGCCACATTTGAAGAGCCCTTACCAATGCATAAAGCTCATTGTTATATGTAGGATAATTTAAGGCTGCCCCATTTAGCTTTTCACTAAAATATGCAATTGGTTTGGAATCTTGCATCAAAACAGCCCCTTTTCCACTTCCATATGCATCGCATTGTATCTCAAAGGCTTTTTCAAAGTTAGGCAAACATAACAAAGGTGCATTAGTCAACTTATCTTTCAAACTCTTGAATGCACAATCATGCACATCATTCCACTTAAAACAACATTCTTTTTAACAAGTTCATTCAAAGGTGAAGCAATAGAACTAAAATCTTTAACAAACCTCCGATAAAACTTGCTAGTCCATGAAAACTTCTTACCTCATTCTCATTTTTTGGTGTGGACCATTCCCTGATTTTTTTGGTAAACAAATTGTATAAACCAAAAGATACTTACACATGTACAAAGGGGCGTACTTCAGGAAAATATAAAATTAGAGCCTAATCAGAGGCTTAAGATCTGCACGTAAATTAAATTGGTAATATGTAAAGTACTGAAATTAGATATCAAGTCTTCATAAGACAGCCAAGGTTTGGAAAATGCTTGGGTGAAGACCCCATCTATCCACTAAACATAGATTAGTATCGTTAGTGCCAAAACACTTCGAATCCCAAAGCCTTAATCTGACAAATCGTAAGATAGCTTCAATTAGGATCTTGGAATCTCTGATTTTGCCTTAAAAAATCCTTGCATTTCTTTCTCTCCATATATAATAGATGAAGGAAGTAAAAGCTAGCTTAACTAGGACTCCTCTTAGTGACTTCCCTTTTGCATTAGCTAGCATCCAATCTACAAACTGACCCCAATCCCTAACCTAGTCGTGTAGATCACATTTGTTCACAAGTGTGGCCCATACTCTAGCTGAATAACAACAATCGATAAAAAGATGCCCATGTGTCTCCTGGTAGCCAACACAACACACACAATCAGAAAAAAACCCTGGTGTTTGGTCCCATTGTTCAACCCTATCTCTAGTGGAAAGTTTGTTTCTCAAAGCCAACCAAGAGATAAAGCTGCACCTTAGGATGTGTTTAGAGAACCATATCACCTTTGCCCACTTAACTGGTTGTCTTGTAGGGGACAGTGCCTTATAGGTTAGACTTAGAGAGAAATCTCCATTCTGACTTGAACTCCATTTCCAAACATGATGTCTTTGAGCTAGGGGAGGAGGAATTGGAACACTTCTAATCTCAAGAAGCTCAAAGGTGTTTGAAGTTGGCCAAAGCCATTGATTGTCTTGAATGAGAACACTCATCATAGAGTCTATAGTCCAAGAAGTTCCTGACAAAAGTCTTTGCCCAAATCTGTCCCAAAGGACACCTAGAGGATGCCAATTATCTGTAAGAAGCTTCACAGTAGTACCATCTCCAATAGCTATAGAGCAAATGGGCAGAAACTTGCGCCTGAGCTTGAGAAGCTTTCTCCAAACCCAAGATGGGTTAGAAGGAATGGAAACCAATAAAATTGAAATCTTTCTGATTAGGTATGTTTGACACCAATCTTTGCAAAGTGATTTTTTAGAAGGGAGAAGCAAGAACCATAAGTGTTTGGCTATAGCAACTTCATTAGTTAGAACAAGATCTCTAAGGCCCAACCCACCTTGTACCTTGTCAAAACACAGGTCTGCCCATGCTACCTTGGCCCCAGAAGCTTTAGTATCTTAGCCATTCCATAGAAAATTTCTTACCATACATTGGACTGTCTTCACCACTTTTTTAGGGAGAATGAAGAGACCACTTCAAAAGTTGACCATAGCCATAAGGACAGTCTTGATAAGTTGGAGTCTTCCTGGATAAGACAAATACTTTGATTCCCAAGACATGATTCTCATAGTGAGTCTGTCAACCAAACCTTAACAATATGATTTGGTAAGCTTGGTTGTAATGAGTGGGACACCAAGATATCTAACTGGAAGAGACCCTTCTGTAAAATCCAGTTCAACATGAATGATAGAAGACATCTCTAGGCTCACCCCTGATAAGAACAGTTGCTCTTTGAAATATTTGGTTGAAGCCCTGATAGCTCTTGGAAAATGGCCAAAGCTTCCTTAAGCACATGCACACTGTTTTTGTCTCCTTTACAGAACAAGGGTAGGTCACCAGCAAAGCACAAATTGACTAAGTTAAGCTCTTTGTACCTCCAATGGAACTGGAACTCTGAGTGTTTGGCTTCAAAGCTCAAGATCCCTGTCAAGACCTCCATGATGATGACGAAGATGTAAGGAGAGATTGGATCCCCTTGTCTAATTCCTTTAGCACCCCTAAAGTAACCATGTAGCTCACCATTTATATTCACTGAGTATGAGGGAGAAGAAAGGCACTCCATGACCCAAGAAAGATGAAAACATTTGGGAAGCCAAGGCATTCTTAAGGTCCACCTTGAGAGCACACCTTGGCAAACCAAGTGATCTATGGTAGCTTCTAAGCAATTCTTGGGAGAGAAATATTGTCAGTCATTCTCCTTCATAGGATAAAAGCACTGTGGTTCTGACTTACGATGTTGGGTAATACAAGCTTGAGTCTTTCAGCAAGTATTTTTGTGATTCACTTGTAGACTACATTGCATCAAGAGATAGGTCTAAAGTCCTCAATACTAATAGGATTAGGGTCCTTTTGTTTTAAGGTGATTGCAGTTGAGTTAACCTCTTTTAGGAGGTTACATGTAGTAAAGAACTCCAAAACAGCTTTGGTTACATCCCCACCCACCACATGCCATGCTTTCTTAAAGAACCCAGCTGAAAAACCATCTGGTCCAGGAGCTTTGCCACTTCCCGTACTGAAAATAGCTTGCTTGACCTCATTTTCTTCAATGGGAAGAGCCAAAGGTACAGCCTAATCAGGTCCAAGCTTTCTTGGCAAAGCACAATCAAGTATACTCCAATTGACTCCCATTTCTTCATTTGGTGTACCCAACAGATTTTGTACTAATCCAATATATGATCCTGGATCTCCTCATGGGAAGTAAGTAGAGAGCCTTGGTTGTCCAGTTGTGTAATCCCGATTTTGAATCTATTCTTTTTCATGCTTTGAAAAAAGAAAGAAGTGTTCTGATCACCCAATTGAAGCCACTGTACTTTTGACTGGTGTTTGTAGAAGATCTCTTAAGAATGTCTAAGCTCAAAGAATTTGGAGCATGCATCTCTCTTCTGAGCCTGTAACAATGCATTTAAAGGGTCATTTCCCAACAAGTTTTGAATTGACTCCATCTGTGCTTCAGCCAATTTAACTCTAGAAGGAAGATCACTGCAAAATATTTGGTTGAACCTTCTCAGTACACCTTTGAGTGCCTTAAGTTTCTTACAGAGCCTAAACATTGTTGTCCCTGATATCTTAACCCCCCAAACTCTGTCCAAAAGCTGCCAAAACCCTTCTATTTCAAACCAAAACTCAAAATACTTGAAACTTACTCTTGGTTTATAGGAGTCCTTCTCCATTTGTATGACAATTGGACTGTGATAAGAGATGCTAGGAGGAGCAAAGAGACACTTTATGTCGGGGAACGAGTCCATCCAGTGAATATTTTCCATGGCTCTATCCAACTTACACATAATAAAGGTTCCATCAGGATGCTTGTTTGACCATGTGAATTGACAACCTGAGTATGCAAGGTCCTCAACCTCAATAGTGAAAGTGCATTTGTTGAAGTCAAAGACGCCTTCATCCCATCCCTTAGCTCCTCCTGATTTCTCACTAGGGGAGGCAATAACATTGAAATCTCCGGTGATAAGCCATGGGGCATGAGAATTGAGTGAGTGGTAGGAGTACAAGGATTCCCAAAGCTTCTTCCTAATCACTTTAGAATTTGAAGCATATACGAATGTGATATAACATACAACATTAGAATGCTTAATAGTAAGCTTACAAAATATAACTTGGTCAGTAGTATCCAAAACTATTACATCAAGTACTTTTGGGTCCCAGGCAACCCAAATTCTACCCCCTGCAGCAAAATTGTAGTTTGCAACCACCTCCCAATTATGAAGAATGGCCTTAGCAAGATTAGTGAATTTAAAGTTTTTCACTTTAGTTTCAAGTAAAGAACAAAGAGAAAGATTGAAGTTCTTACAAAGCTTCCTCACAGCAGCTTGTTTTAAGGAGTCATTAAGCCCCCTAATGTTTCAAGGAGCAAGATTAAACATGAATGTGTGAGTTGTGGCCATTCCCTGATTGCCCTTACCTTTACTTCATCACCGCTAATACCTTGTGAACTAATAACAAATCCAAGAAACAGAACAAATTTCATGCAAAATGAGCACTTCTTAAGATTAGCATACAATCGGTGCTCTCTCAACACACTAAAAGCAGCAAGCAAGTGTTTCGCATGTTCATCAAAAGTTTTTCTATAAACTAAAATATCATCAAAGTAAACTACTACAAATTTTCCCATGAAAGAACGCAAAACATGATTCATTATCCTCATGAATGTACTAGGTGCATTAAGTAAGTTAAACCAAAAGGCATTACTAACCACTCGTACAATCTATACTTAGTGTTAAAAGCTGTTTTCCATTCATCTCTCTCTTTCATGCGAATTTGATAATATCCATTCTTCAGATCGATTTTAGAAAACAAACAAGAGCCATATAATTCATAAAACATATCATCTAATCTAGGGATTGAATGTCTATACTTTACCGTTATCTTGTTAATGGCTCGACAATCCACACACATGCACCATGTTCCATCTTTCTTTGGGCCTAAGATGATCGGAACTGAACATGGACTAAGACTCTCCCCCACGAAACCCTTTTGAACCAACTCATCCACTTGCTTTTGTATCTCCTTGGCTTCCTCAGGAGTAGCTCTATAAGTGGGTCGATTTGGCAAGGCAGCACCGGGTATGAAATCTATTTGATGCTTAATACCTCTTAAAGGAGGTGATCCGTGGGGAATCTCCTAGGGAAATAGGTCCTCGAACTCTTGAAATAAACACAACACAACACTAGGCAAAGAGGGGTTAAGTTCATTAGCAGAAAAATAAAACATCCTTGTACATGAGTACAAGTAGTTCTTGCCTTGCAATAAGAACACTCTTATCCTCACTTTTCCAGCAAAAGCACTCACTCTCGTCTTTCTCTCCTTTTGTACATTTTTTTTGCTCACTTTTCTCTCAATCTCACTCTTTTCTTGAATTTTCTTTCCCTTGACCTCACACTCTCTTCTCTCTCTCTCCTTTTCTTTCCCTCTTGATCACAAATATGTTTTTCTCTCTTTTTGCACTCATTTGCTATCCTAATCTGATTTTCATAAGCTTGCAAAGGTTTGAGAGTATCCATCATGCGAAGCCTTTCTGTCAAATTGCCATGGTCGACCAAGTAAGATATGACCAACATGAATCGGTGTCACATCACAATGAACCTCATCCACATATTTTCCAATTGAAAAGGAAACCAAAACTTGCTTGGTTACCTTCACTTCTCTGCATTCATTCAGCCATTGCTGTAGGTCTAGGATGCCTCAAGACATTCAATTTCAGCTTATCCACCAACAACGTGCTACCCACATTAGTACAATTCTCATTATCAATAATCATTGTACATACCTTGTCTCTAATTAAGCATCTAGTGTGAAAAATTTGTTCTCGTTGCTCTTCATTACCGTCATCCTTAGGTTGTATGCTTAGTGCTCTCCTAGCAACTAACAAATCACCTTTAACCGGTCCTTCAATTTCAACATCAGAACAATCTTCTAATGGTGGCATCTCGTCCTCACTTGAACTATCATTTTCGATCTCACCATTCTTCATTACAATCATTACTCTTTTGTTTGGGCATTGAGAAGAAATATGCCTAAAGCCTTGGCACCTAAAGCATTTAATGTCTCGTGCTTTAGAAGAAGATTTAATTTTAGTTTTTCATTTAACAACAACAACCGACTCCTTTTGATATGAACCCCACCAACGATTTGTGATGAAACCAACAATGATGGTTCAAAAACCCCAAGAACGTGAAAGAAAAGATAGTTGAGCAGACCTCTTATTTAGCAAGATAAGAACTAAGACTACGTAGGATAGAAACGCCACACCAAGAAACCTAAGGATCACTCAAGAATGAAGGTGATAAGTTTGGTTGTTTGAACGCCACAAGACTAACTTGATAAGTTCAAAGAGTTCTTTCAAGAACAAAGAGAACACACCTCACAATAACATAAACTTGTTTTCAATATTCATAACTTCATAACATCATAAACTTGTTTTCAATTTCAGCCTTGAAACAACACCAACATTAAAGTAAACTAGTTCCCACATTTTTAGACATTTTTTTACCAATAACAATAAGTAAATATCAACAATTGATTATATTCAATGTATAAGCATAACCTTGCCACTAGAGATAGGGTTGGACAATGGGACCAAACACTAGGGTTTTGTGCTGATTGTGTATGTTGTGTTGGCTACCAGGAGCCACTGAGCATCTTTTTGTCAATTGTTGCTATTCAGCGAGAGTATGGGCCACACTTGTGAACAACTGTGATCTACACTGCCAGGTTAGGGATTGGGTTAGTTTGTAGATTGGATGCTAGCTAACTCAAAAGGGAAGTCACTCAGAGGAGTCCTAGTTAAGCTAGCTTTTACTTCCTTCATCTATAATATATGGAGAGAAAGAAATGCAAGGATTTTTTTAAGGCAAAATCAGAGATTCCAAGGTCCTAATTGAAGCTATCTCACAATTACTCAGATGGCTTTGGGATTCAAAGTGTTTTGGCACTAATGATACTAATCTACGTTTAGTGGATAGATGGGGACTTAACCCAAGCATTTTGTAAACATTGGTTGTCTTATAAACCCTTGGAATCTAATTTCAGTACTTTATAGATTACTAGTTTAATTTACGTGCAAATCTTAAACCTTTGATTAGGCTCTAGGTTGTATTTCCTGGGGTACGCCCCTTGTACATGTGTAAGTATCTTTTGGTTTATACAATTTGTTTACAAAAAAGAAACCCAAACTAGATTCATCCCCCTATTTAATAACCTTCAAAATAGTCCAAATTCATGCCCTTCCATGGCCTTATCTTGATGAACACATTTTTGTAGGTTCATTATCATATTCAATTGCTTTAGTATGCTAAGTAGACTCTTCAATTGCCTTCATGACATGGAGAAAGCTTTGACTTTCATTTGGACCCACATTGGGCTTTAATTTTCCAGAATCATTCCAATTCTCATGAATCAGCCCATTAAGTGCTTTCTTGAAATTGTGGGCTCTAAGTCTTGTAATTGGACCACTAGGGACTGATAAAGGGTCTTGTGTAAGTTTAGATCCATTCCCGTGTGTATGCTCAGCCCCACGACCATGTTCAACTCCTAGATTTGCATCATTCTCCCCTTCTTGAGAAGGATTTGTCCTCAAATCAACACATGCATCAAAAGGAGATAAATCAGCGACATTAAAGCTTGTACTGACACCGTACTCACTTGGTAAGTCAAGCTTGTAAGCATTGTCATTAATTCGTTCCACCACTTGAAATGCTTCATCACCCCGAGGTAGGAGCTTTGAACGTCGTTGTTCTGGAAAATGACTTTTCTTAAGTGCAACCAAACCCAATCTCCTGGTTCAAACACTATCTTCTTGCGTCCCTTATTGGCTTGATTAATATATTGTTCAGTCATCCTTTCAATATTCAACCGTGCCTTCTCATGAATTTGTTTCACGAATTCACTCAAAGGTAAAGGAATCAAATCCAGAGTAGACAAAGGATTAAATCCATATACAATTTCAAACGGCAAAAACTTAGTTGCAGAATGTCCACTTCTATTGTAATCAAATTCAACATGTGGCAAAAAAATCTTCCCATGTTTTCAAGTTCTTCTTAATGATAGCACGCAATATTGAAGACAAAGTTCTATTCACTACTTTAGTTTGACCATTAGTTTGTGGATGACAAGTAGTAGAAAATAATAACTTGTTTCCCAACTTTCTCCACAAAGTCTTCCAAAAGTAACTCAAAAACTTTACATCCCTATTAGAAATAATGGTCTTAGGCATGCCATGTAACCTAACAATTTCTTTGAAGAACAACTCAGCTATATGTGGTGCATCATCAGTTTTATGACATCAATGAAGTGTGCCATGTTAGAAAACCTATCAACCACCACAAAAATTGAATCTCTCCCCTCTTAGTTCTGGGTAAACCCAAAACAAAAACCCTAGAAATATCAGTCCAAGGTTAACTAAGTATAGGTAAAATGGGTGTACAAGCTATGAGGTTTTAACTTAGGCTTAGCTTGTTTACATGTGATACATTTTTCACAGATTCTTTCCACATCACACTTCATATGAGGCCAAAAAAAATGTTCATGCAGAACTCCAAAAGTCTTAGCTACTCCAAAATGGCCCATTAATCCTCCTCCGCTTCTCTCACAAGCAATTCACACAAAGAACACATAGGCACACACAATTTATTTTCATTTATTTTTCCTAAACAGAAATCCATTATGCCTATAAAACTTATTATTGCCACATTTTCACATGCATTGAACACATTACCAAAATCAAAATCTTGTGGATACAAATCCTTAATGTATTCAAAGCCAAGCAATTTTGTGTCTAAAAATGAAAGTAAAGGATACCTTCAGGACAATGCATCAGCAACCACATTTTTCTTACCTTGCCTATATTTGATCACATAAGGAAATGTTTCAATGAATTCTACCCACTTGGCATGTCGTTTGTTCAACTTTTGTTTTCCTTTTAAATACTTCAAGGATTCACGATCCGTGTGAATCACAAAATCATTTAGTCATAGATAATGCTGCCAATTCTCCAATGGCCTTACCAAAGCGTACATCTCCTTATTGAAAGTGGGATAGTTTAGGGCTGCCCCACTAAACTTTTCACTAAAATAGGCCACGCGACGACCTTCTTGCATCAAGACAGCTCCAATACCTATTTCAAATGTTTTAGCAAAGTTAGGTAAAATAAGCAATGGTGAATTGTTAACTTTTCTTTAATCAAATTGAATGCCTTTTGTTTTTCCTTTTCCCACTTAAATGGAACATTTTTCTTGATAATTTTAGTAAGAGGGGCGGCCAAGCTATTAACTAAAATCACGCATAAACCGTCTATAGAAGCTTGCTAGTCCCGTGAAACTCCTCACTTGGCTGATTGTTGTAGGTGTCGACCATTCTTGGATTGCCTTCACCTTTTCCTCATCCACTTCAATTCCCAACAAAGCCAAGAAACACAAGCTTATATTGTGCAAAAGGTGCACTTCTTGAGGTTAGGAAACAACTTTTCTTTCTTTAACACATCTAAAACAGATTTCAAATGCTCTACATGCTTTTCCAAGTTTTTGCTAATTAGGACACCATCAAAATATACAACTACAAATCTAGCAATAAATACACGTAAAACACGGTTCATCAAGCGCGTAAATGTGCGCAGAGCATTAGTTAAACCAAAAGGCATCACTAACCACTCATATAAACCGTGTTTAGTTTTAAAGGCAGTTTTCCATTCATCACCTTCTTTCATTTTAATTTGGTGATATCCACTCTTAAGATCAATCTTCGTAAAAATACAAGAACCATGCAATTTATCCAGCATATCATCTAGTCTAGGAATATGATGATGATGCTTTACCGTTATGTTGTTAATGGCTCGGGAATCTATTCACATCCTCCATGTACCATCCTTCTTCGGAACTAGCAGCACCGGAACCACACAAGTAGTCATACTTTCACGCACATAACACTTTCCAATAATTCATTTACCTGCCTTTGAAGTTCCTCTGTTTCCTCAGGATTACTCCCATAGGCAGGTCAGTTTGGAATTGATGCACCGAGTATGAAACAAATTTAATTTTCAATTCCACGAATTGGTGGTAACCCATGAGGTACCTTTTCGGGGAATACATCATTAAACTCCTACAAAAGAGATCATTAGTACTAAAAAGGCTTCCTTGTACATAAGTACAAGTATAGTAAGGGATTGATGTGAAAATAATGCTCTCTTGAAATCATTTGTTTTTTGCAATGTAATTGATTTTTTCCTCTCTCGCTCTCACTATGGATGAAATGCTCTCAATTTCCTTTCTCTCAATATATTTTCTCTCATTTTCTTTTCCCACAATTTTTTTCCTCTCAATTTCTTTTTTTTTCCGGTAAGAAAAAAATGTATTAACCCGAAAAATATATACAAATATACAAGGGGCATACCCCAAGAAATACAAAGCTACAAAGCCGAAAAAGAGATAAGTCTGGCTAGCTAAAGCCAAAACAAATCTAAACCCAAAAAAATAAGCCAATTAAATCTCAACGCATTACAAAAACTAATCAAACCCCTCAATAATAATAAACAAATTAACATACTCAGCTCCTAAGGAGGCTCAAAAATCAAAAGGTTGAGATCCCAAGACGTTTAGAGAGAGAGGTTCAACTCTGAGGCAATGACACCCCTAAGAAACCAAAGTCTATCCCTAATGGAGCCGTGAGATAACCTTGATCAAAACAGCATTATCCCTGATTTTTCCCCGAAAGATTCTAAGGTTCCTCTCCCTCCAAATATGGTAGATAAAGGCTGTGAACAAAAGCTTCATTATGGAGCTAACAAGGGACTAACCATTGGCCTTAAGTAGGAGCCAGGAGATCCATTGACACCAGTTGGAGTGGGGGCTGCTCAAACCACATTTAACTAGAAGACTGTCCCAAATTGGCCTTGTGGATTTGCATCCCACAAAAAGGTGCTTAGCTGACTCACTCCCACCCACGCAAAATACACATAAAGGGTTAATAGATGTAGGAATGGACCAATGTTCCATTCTATCCTTAGTCAACAACTTGCCTTTGATAGCCACCCAAGAGAGGAAGCTAAACCTAGGCACATGGCGATTGAACCAAATCAACTTAGCCCACCTCACACACTCCCTATCCGAAGCAAGGGATTTATATGTATCTTTAACAGAGAAAAGCCCTTTCTTGCTAGGGGTCCAAGCCCAAGAATCCCTCACTAGACCCTTGGGAGAGGGGAGGGGGGTATCTCTAATCTCCATAAGCTCAAAAGTGTTTGAAGAGGGCCAATTCCAACACCTATTTTGAATCACCTTACTCACTCTAGAGTCAATATCCCACCATGTACCCGAGAGAAGTCTTGGGCCAAATTTGGTAATGAGAACCCCCAAAGGGTTCCATTGATCAGTAAGAAGCCTCACAGACTCCCCATTGCCATTAGTCAGAGAATTTATCCCTCAATTTTAAAATCTTTCCCCAAAGCCAAGACCAAGCAGAAGGAATAGGAGTAATAAAAATGGAGCTCTTTTTCACTAAGAAGGTGAAGCACCAATCCTTCCACAAGGAATAGCAATCACTTGAGATTAAGAACCAAATGTGCCTTGCCACTGAAACTTCATTGGACATAATCAAGTCCTTTAAACCAAGACCCCCCTGAGATTTAGGGAAGCAAAGATCCTCCCAAGCTACTTTGGCCCCAGATTGTTTGGCCTCATTAGCATTCCAAAGATAGTTCCTAAGAGCTGCTTGGACTGATTTAATGACCTTCTTGGGGATAATAAACAACCCATACCAAAATTAAAACATTGCTGCCAACACTGACTTGATCAATTGAAGCCTCCAAGCAAAAGATAAATATTTGGTTTCCCAAGATCTGATTTTGGCCACAATATTCTCAACCAAGGAGTCACAGTCAGTCTTACCCAACTTAGAAGTAATGAGGTGGACTCCCAGGTATCTCATAGGCAAAGAACCCGTGGTTAAAGTCATAATCTCTAAAATATGATGTTGGACAGTATCAGACACCCATGAGAAGAAGATCTGGCTCTTAAGAAGATTAGGCTGAAGCCCAGATAAAGCTTCAAAGAGAAGGAGACCCTCCTTAATAATTTGGACTGGTTTCACATTTCCTTTGCAAAAAATTAAGAGATCATCCGCAAAGCAAAGATTAACCATATTGAGCTCTTTGCACCTCCAATCGAACTCAAAGTTAGGGTCTTGGGCAGCAAAATGAAGGATGCCAGAAAGAACCTCCATTACTAAAACAAATAAATAAGGAGAAATAGGGTCTCCTTGTCTGATCCCCTTGGCCCCTTTAAAGAACCCTTTCAGCTCACCATTGATATTGATAGAGAAAGAGGGGGTAGGAATACACTCCATAACACACTTAGTGAAATTTTCTAGGAACCCCAAGCAATCAAGGATCCTGCCAATAAGATGCCAATTCACAAAATCATAGGCCTTCTTCAAATCAATTTTTAGGGCACACCTTGGGCTATTACCCTTTCTATGGTAGTTTCTAACAATATCTTGGGATAAGAAAATGTTATCAGAAATTATTCTCCCCAGAACAAATGCATTTTTGGTTCGGGCTGATTAGATCTGGGAGAACCAACTTCAATTTATCTGCCAAAAGCTTAGTAATACATTTATAGATAACATTACAACAAGAAATATGCCTAATATCACTAACCTTAGAGGGGTTAGGGACCTTAGGGATAAGGGAAACAGTAGTAGTGTTGACCTCCTTTAATAAAGATTGGGAGCCAAAGAACTCCAAAACAGCCTCAATAACCTCCTCTCCTATGATATACCATGCTCTTTTAAAGAATCTAGCTGAAAAACCATCTAGACCCAGAGCTTTAGAGCTATTAAAGCTAAAAGTCACCTGTTTTATCTCCTCTCTAGTGATAGGCTAGTTGAGGAGCTCAATCTGATGCAAATTAAGCTTTTTTTTGGCAATATGGGGTCAAGAACACCCTGATCTAGCTCTCTTTCAATGTTGGGAGTGCCCAAGAGGTCAGTGAAATCCTGGACAATATGCTGGCTAATCTCAGAAGGGTCAGTCAACATGACACCACTGTGATCTTCAAGCTGATTTAATTTTAGCTCTAGACCTATTTTCCCTCAATTTTTGGAAAAATAGAAGGTGTTTTGATTCCCCAAACTCAGCCATTGCATTCTAGATTTTTCCCTCAAGAAGCTCTCCTCGGCGTTTCTAAGCTCAATGAAGTCATTATAAGCTAATTTTTCCTCATTTTGGAGAGAAGCATTAGAAGGGTCAGAAGCAAGAACACATTGGATAACACTCAATTTACTCCTTGCTAGCTGAGCCCTAGCTGAAATATCATTGCAAGAGGCTTGATTAAAGCTCCTGAGAGCTTTCTTAACTGATTTGAGCTTAGAAGTTAACGTAAACATGGCTGAACCTCTCACCTCAACTCCCCATGCTCTTTCGACCACCGGCCAAAAACCCTCTCTATCAATCCAAAAATCAAAGAATCTGAAGCAAGTCTTAGGTCTGGCATTGCTTCCACCCCCCCCTTAATAATGATGGGGCTATGATCAGAAGCACCCGAAGAATGAAAAGTGCAAGTAGAAAAAGGGAAAAAATCTAACCACAAAGAGTTGATTAAAGCTCTATCCAATTTTTTCATGATATAGGTACCATCATTATGGCGATTACTCTAAGTGAATTGGCAGCCACTATAAGGGTGGTCCTCCACTTCGATTCTGAATAAGCACTCTCCAAACTCCCTCATTCTAGTGTCCCATTCAAACCTGCCTCCTACCTTCTCATTAGGGTGTAAAGATTCATTAAAGTCACCTGTGATAATCCAAGGGGATTGAGCACACTTTCCATGGTGTTGAACAAGGCTGTTCCAAAGCTCAATTCTCTTAGAGCTAGAGTTTGAAGAATACACGAAAGAAGCAAAGAAAACCATTCCTGAGAGTCTCAAAGTGATTTTACACAAAATACTTTGATTGGAGCTAAAGATAGACTCCACCTCAAGCATTTCTGGATCCCAAGCAACCCAAATTCTCCCTCCTTGAGAAAAATCATAATTAGCTAGAATCTTCCAATTAGGGAACACACTTTGAGCAATTGAAGAAAACTTAGGGAATTTCACCTTAGTTTCCACCAAAGAGCACAAATTCAGTTGAAAGTCTCTAATCAACTTCCTGACCTCCGCTTGCTTGAGAGTACTATTGAAGCCTCTCACATTCCAAGTGGCAAGATTAATCATAGATGGATTGGGCAGTGGGTTACCCCACCTTTGATAACCAATTTCCCCTTCACCTTAGTAGGGTGAGGGGTACCTTTCCCTTTCTTCTTCAGCTTCTTCTTGAAGCTCTTAGAATCTTGGCCCATAGAATTAGGAGCCATGGAGGTGAGGGACTCATTGTCTTCACCATGGGGAGCCTCTTCTCTAGGTGGGAGCATGGCTATAGGGCTATCTAAAGAACTACGGTCCAAATCATTGAAACTTGGAACAATAGCCAAGCTTTTATCTGCTAAAGGAATCTTTCTCCCAAATTTCTTTTTTGTGACCACTGTCCATCCTTCTATTGGATCAGATTCAGTGGGAGTGGTAATGGATAAGATGAGGGGGTTAATGGTGGCAATGGGAATTATAGGGAGCTTGGGGGTTGATATTTTGGTGGGGCTAGGAGATGAAGATGAGGTCTTTATGGGGGTGGGGAGGAGAGGGGGGAGTATCTGGTTGGTTAGGGGCTTGAGCGGGAAGGGAAGGTTTAGGTTTATGGACTAAGGGAACCGCATTACAATCATGGCCAAAGATGTTACACTTGTGGCATCTTTTAGGAAGAGCTTCATATTCAACTTGGACATTAATAGGGAACCACTCATCCAATCCAAGATCAATATCAAAGTGCTTAACCACCCTAGTTTGGGTAGTGATTTCAACACAAACTCGAGCATACTCATATTTACCTCCTTTGGCTGTCCAAGGGTCAGTATAGAGAAGAGTACCAACAGCACTAGCAATGTGCCCCAAGGCCTCTGCTGAACTTAGTTCAAGGGGAACATTCCAGAGCCTAACCCAAATAGGGATCTTAGAGACGTTCTCCTTGAAAAATTTGACATTAGGCTGCCATTTTTGGAGAATAATGGGCTTACCAAGTAATAACCAAGGTCCAGCTTCAAGAACAGCATCTCTAGCTTCAATAGAGTCAAATTTGAAAAAGAAGACATCCTTGTTGGTTGAGACCTCAACTAAACCTTTTTTGCCCCATAATTGCATGGAAATAATCTTAACCAAATGGAAAGGAGAAGACTTACCCACAAAGAAGCCCACAAGACAACTTTCCCATTTTGCAAAGCTTTCTTTGGATATGCAACCTGGTAGCATGACTGTAATTCTTTCTTCTTCAAATATTGTGGTTTCTTCATAAGCCAAGTGAAGCTTTTGCCCCTGATATTGCTTAACTTTTTCAGCCCAAGATCCCTTAGGAGTAGGGTTACTAGTTGGGGCAGCTTTACAAAGTTGCTCATAGATACCATTGTTCTCCAAAGGGAGAAAGGGAGGGATCTCTGTACTAATTCCTTGAGTAAAAGGATAAAGTTCAAGATCTTGGACCAGAGCATTATACTCAGGGAAATTACCTTGTTGACCACCATTCAAAGCCTCACCCATGGTTATGGTAAGATTGGCTTGATTAGGGGTAATTGGTGGATCAAGCAAAGGCTTAATTTGGAGCTCACTAGGGCAAGCTTCTTTATCTATTTTTGTGACATTAGGACAGCCCTTTGCAGGTGAAGGACATCCTTTTTCTTGTTTCCCACTAGTCAAAGGCTCAACCAAGGTTAGGGAAAGGTTAGCTCTACTAGGGGTAAAAGGTTGGTCAAGCAAAGGCTGAATTTGGGTCTTTAAAGGACAAATAGATTTTCCTATTTTGGTGAAAGTAGGATACCTTTTTGCAGATGAAGGATAGCCATTTCAGGTGTAAGAGCTGCCAGGTGAGGGAAGGACAAGTCCTTTTCCCTAAAACCTGGAAAGTTGTCTTGCTTTTCCTTAAAACCCGGATCTGTGTCTGGCACCCTTTGGACCGCTGGTTTTGGGGTTGCATTGGCTTGAATCACACCTAACTTCGGTGTACTGAAGATTTCTTCACCATGAACAGCTTGATGCTTCAAACCCTTTCTTTCTGAATGATTAGGGATCACAAGGCCACCTTGATTGGACACGTAAAAAACAGGAGGCAAATTCTTTGTTTTTTTCTTTAAACACCTTATTCAAAGCTTTGATGGACCCTTTGCTAAGCATGCTGCCAAGCTTAGACGAGCCAGTATCCATCTTACCTAACCCACCATTAAAGCTGGAACTTACACCTTGGGGAGGAACATTCTTGGCAGAACCAAAAGGAGCTTCTATGTAACATTATCCACTAACTTTTCAGCTTTGGGGGAGATGAAAGTCGAATCTTTGGTTTTGTCTTCACCATAAAGGCTTTCACCTACCAGGAGAACATTCTTTCCACCAATCTCTGAAAAATCCAGAACTGAATCTTCTTCTTTTTCACCCAAAAACTCACCATTGTTGATTTTTGGGGAAGCTATACTATAAAGTTCTTCTCCACCCAAAAAATTACCATCTATTACTTCTGGGTTTTCCAGCATGGAACTTCCACTTCCATTAAACTTTAGACCAACTTCCTGAGATGTAGAATTCATCTTGCCTGAACTTTTCTTACTGATCTTTGAAACTTGCTAAGTCTTGGCTTCAAAGTAAGCATCATTCACCATTTTTGAAACTATGCTCAGCTCCTCCCGGAGGAGGAGCAAAAGAAAACCCTCACCTGGTTTCTAGAGAGAAGGGAAAGCTTCTCTCTCTAGAAAACAACTGATCTTTGTTTTTTTTCCTCTCAATTTCTTTTAACACAATTTCTTTTCTCTCATTTTTCTCGACCTCTCTTTGACTTTCAATCTCTTTTTCATTCTTCTTCTTTTGTTCACTCTTTTTCATTTGTGACCTCACTTGATCTTCATAAATTAGATTTGGTGTCATTGAAACAAGAGTATTCATATTTTGATAAAAACTCCTATAGTAGTGGGTTGATACAAAATGCCTCCTCATAAGCATTTTCATCTCCTCCCAAATATCCACGAGTGGCTCTCTATTTCTCCTCCTATAATTCAGTAATCGGTCCTACCAAAACCATGGCATAATCGTTGAATCCAGTTGCAGCCAACTTAACCTTCTTCATCTCTAAATGATTGTGGTAATCAAACATCATCTCCATTTTAGTTTCCCACTCCAAGTAAGCTTCCAAATCATTTTTACCTTGGGAAGATGGAATTTTTATCTTAATGCTCTCTAAATCATTATCCCTCCTAGGTCTACCCATCCTAGCTTCTTTATTCCCACAACCGCGCTCAAACCTGCCACGGTTAAAATATGGCTCTTCAAACAACTCCAATTCCGCTTCTTCCTCAACACTCTCCCACCGAACACGTCTACCTTGCGGCCTATTGTGAAGACCATGTTTCTGCCCCTAGGTGTTTCCATTTTTACCCTATCTAACCTCTCTTGAATAGGTTCTGATTCAGCCCTCAACATACGCCTCATTTCCCCAAACATCACTTGCATTTGAAGGTTCGAAATGGCTTGTTGTTAAACTTCTTCAAATACGTCTTCGTCTTGATTATTGGACATGTTTAGAATCTAGAAAATAAGATTAGAAACCTCACAAACACTCCCTCACGTGTTTCACTAAAAAAATGATACACTCACTCTCGTGTTTTTTTTGTGCAATTTTTTTTACTCTAATTGGCTTTTACCCTCTTATAGTCTCACACACTCTTGCCTTTTTCCACTTTTTTGTGTCTATTTAGCCTTTAATCGAACTCAAGAAACAAAATCAAAATATCCAGCAGCAATTCAAAATGAGAAACAACTAAACTCATGAAGTGTCAAGAATTTGAGTGCAAAAGAAAAGGAATGGTGGGAGTTGCACTAATGTGGTGAGTATATTATTAATTTATAGATTGGGGCTGTCTACTACACTACACCCATAACCATACAAGCTTAAGTGGCTTAATGATTGTGGTGAGGTTAAGGTGAATAGACAATCTATTATCTCATTTTCAATTGGTAAATATCACGATGAGGTGTTGAATGATGTGGTTGCTATGCATGCTGGAGATATTTTACTTGGTGGTAGACCATGGCAATTTGATAGGAGAGCTATGCATGATGGATACCTCAATAGGTATTCATTCACCAAGGATGGGCGAAAGACTATACTTACACTACTTTCCTCAAAAGAAGTGTATGAAGACCAATGTAAAATGGAAAGGATGAGAGAGGAGGCTGAAAAGAAAGAAAAAGAGAGTAAGAAAAGTGCTTTAGAGTGAAAAGAAAGAGGGAAAAGAAAACGGAGAGAAAAGTGCAAAGAGTGTGAGTTTAATAGCCAAGTCAAGTGAGTTTAGACATGCATTGTACTCCAATCGGCCTATATTTGTACTCTTGCACAAAGGAGCTTATTTTGCACTAATGAACTTAACCCCTTTTTGCCTAGTGTGTTTGTTGATCTTTTAAAGGAATTTGAAGACTTGTTTCCTGAGGAGATGCCAAGTGGTTTACCACCAATTAGAGGCATAGAACATCAAATTTACTTCATTCCTGGAGCTGCCATACCCAATAGGACAGCATATAGAACGAATCCAAGTGAGACAAAGGAGATCCAAAAACAAGTGGAGGAGTTGTTAGCTAAGGGGTATGTGAGGGAGAGTCTAAGTCCTTGCTCAGTTCCTGTTATTCTTGTACCAAAGAAGGATGGGACATGGATAGGAGAAGGAGACCAAATCCAAGAGTCCATAAAGTGCTCCCTAGGGGGAGTGAGAGAAACCTCCCTGATGGTAACAGAGCTCACCTTGGTAGACCAATCCCAACCAGTGTCAGACTGAATCCTAGACCCAAATGGAACTGCAATGCAACCCATTTTTCTAGAGAGAGAAGCTCTCCCTTCTCTCTAGAAACCAAGTGAGCATTTTTTGTTGCTCCTCCTCTGGGAGGAGCTGAGCTTAGTTTCTAGAATGGTGAATGATGCTTACTTTGAAACCAAGACTCAGCAAGGTTCAAAGACCAGTAAGAAAAGTTCAGGCAAGATGAGCTCTAAGTCTCATGAAGTTGTTCTAAAGTTTAAAGGAGATGGGAGTTCCATGCTGGAAAACCCAGAAGTCAGAGTTACTTCTAGCTCTTCCTTGGAGGAATCTCCAAGTTTGGACAAGATTTTAGTTATGGAGAACAAAGAAGTTGGTAAAAAGAAAGTTTGTGTTCGTGCACTAAATGTGGCAGAAGCACTCGATGCTCGTATTAATGGAGATGACGAGGAGCATGCTACTTGTTTTCGCACCTTTAGCTACAACCTTAACTCACCAAATAATGGAGGAAAGGTCCAAATGGCCATTTATGGAAATGATGAGGCTGCTTCTAGCTTTAATGAGGAGCAAGTCAAAGGTTTGGATGAGCTTTCAATATCTTGTGGGAACATTTCTTTGGTCCCTTTTTCTCAGGTACACAATGACTTGTTATTACTGGATTCTAGTGCTTTAAGGGTACCTTCATCCTTTGGTGGAGCCTCATGTTTTGTAAATGAAGCTTTTACATGTGCGTTTAAGGACAAAGAGCATGTTCAGAAGCAAACAAGCTTTCGCTTGTCTGAGAAACTCAGGCAAATCACCAAGGGTTCTCTGGCCAAAGGAGGAGCATGAAGGAGAGAGATGAACAAGGGTGAAATGTTTTGTCCATTGGTCAATGAGGCTGTACTTGAGAGCCAATCAACTCCTGCCACCTCACCAATTCTAGCTAACCCTAGTTGTGCATGGAATACAGACAATGACATGCATTCTGATAAAAAAGTGAAAGGACAAAAGCAAAAGGAGAAAGGACACCTACTCTTGCATACATTGGGCAACAACAAAGCTAAAACTTTGCTTGCAAGGACATAGCCTGCTTCAAAACCTAGAGCAAGGACAATCAGTCTTAATTGTGGTTCTACTTGAAGATAAAGGTGATTTGACATTGCCTTTGCCCAAGACATCATTGGAGCACGTTTTATGTACCCTTGTACTACCACCTAAGCATGGATATGACTCATCCACGTCAGCTTCATCAAGGACAGACAACCTTCCCCAAAACCCGGAGCAAGGACAGTCTCTCTTAATTACGGTTGTACTTGAACATAAAGGGGATTTGACCTTGCATTTGCTCAAGACATCCTTGGAGCACATTTTAGGTACCCTTGTACTACCACCTAAGCAGGGATATGACTCCTCCACGTCAGCTTCATCAAGGACAGACAACCTTCCCCAAAACCCGGAGCAAGGACAGTCTCTCTTAATTACGGTTGTACCTGAACATAAAGGGGATTGACCTTTCCTTTGATCAAGACATCCTTGGAGCATGTTTTAGGTACCTTTGTACTACCACCTAAGCATGGAAAGGACACCTCCACATCAGCTTTATCTTCTCCAACAGCTCGAAAACCTCATTCTTCCATTTTTCCAAAATACAATCAAGTAGTTGAAGATCTTAAGTTATATGATTTTACTCAGGGGTTTAGATGAAATTGTGAGTATCATCCTTCCCCCAAACCTTCGAAACCTTTAAAGAATAAGGAGGAGGCTACTAAGGGTATTTCTAAAACCCTTAAGCGCAACACTATCTACCATAAACTTTGTGAAGCTTCACCTAAAGCTCAACAAAAGGATAGATCTTGGGCTGATAAAGGTAAGAGAAACAAACATAGTAGGTTTGAGCTTGAGTTTCAGGAGTCTACAATTTATGAAGAACATAAGGTCATTGTTAAGCTCCCTGACTTTGTTCAGATTTGCCAAATGGAAGACTTGTTTGGTTGGCTATTTTGTGGGTAAAACAGCTCCATTACACTTGGTTAAGAGGATTACGTTTCAGCTTTGGAAAGGAGAGGTCTCCTTGATGTTGGTAAGCAAGTTTCAGGTGGTGTTAAGAAAGATTCAGCTAGTGGGCAAGCTAAGCTTGGAGTGTCTTTCAATGGCCATGCTGTTTTGAATGATATGGTTACTAAGGGAGCTAGGGAAGCTAAAACCCATGTTATTGGTTTTAATGCTCTTAAGCAAGGTTCTAATACGAAGAAATTTGGACCAGAGAGTGGTTTTGTTGAGCCTAGGAAGTTAGAAGCTCAGTCCAAGGAAGCTTCGAGTTTATTAGTTGCAAAAGAGATTATTTCTGATCATTCAAAGCTTAGAGATAATTTTATTTCTTCTCATCACAATCAGAGCAATTTACTTGAGCTGACTCTTTCAGACCAACTTCGTTCAAGTCTAAAGAGAAGTAGCATAAGAGGAGGAGCTAGAGGTGGTGCTCGGAGATCAACCAGCTTGCCTAGAGCTCCAAAGGTTGAAGATGATACTCATTACCTCTCTGTCAAAGGTAATGATGAGTGTCCTTTGATAGAAGACAAATCAAGCTTGTCTCAAATCATCTTGCTTGGAGAAGAGGAAAAGCAGCTGCCAAACATATCAAAAGGGAGAGGTGACAGCTCCTTTTTGGCAAGTGGGTGTGATGTGGTCAGCTTGGGGAAGAGTGAGGCTCTAGCTCCCAAGCTTCAACTTGGTCAACAATCTACTACTATCCTTTCAAATAAAGGAAAGGACACTCAAAAAGGTAATT